>JARYGA010057608.1:0-42401 GCA_030545235.1 Helianthus tuberosus
TGGCGCGCTTCCCTTGCACCGATGTTAAACACTCTCCCACGGGCTTGATTCAGTTTCGGGCATTCCTTCTTAAAGTGCCCAACTTCTCCACAATTAAAGCATCCTGGCCCTTGGCCATTTCCGTTCCCAGCTTGAGTGTTGTTTTGGTAGCGATTTCCATTCCCAGCTTGATTTGCGAAATTCCCACGGTTTCCGTTTCCGCCATTATTCCCTTGCGGGCGGTTCCCATTACCACCCCGGCTGTTGTTTCTATTACCAAAACCTCCTTGGCCTCCCCAACCAGCACTAACCCAGCAAGTTTCCTTCAAGTGACCAACTTTCCCACAAGCTTCACATGTCTTTGGTCCGCACCGGCCAGTATGATGGCGTTGGCATAAGTTACACTTGGGCAGTGTGCCCATATAACCTTTTCCTTTGTTTTCAGCACCGGTTGCAGCTCTAGCCGGTGTGCTCGATTCACCCTTCTTGCCAACACTTGAGGTACCTTGCTTGAAATTGGAAAACTTTCGCTTGTTTTCCCCAGACGACTCCACGTGAGTCTCTTTCTTCTTTGGTTCAGAGATGGAGAAATTGTTCAACCTAATGGCCTCTTCAGTGAGCGCCACGCTTAGGTCGATGGCTTCTGTGATCGTCGCGGGCTTGGACGTGGTAACCATACTCATTATTTGGGGAGCCAATCCCCAGATGAACCTTTCAACACGTTTAAACTCTGGTGTGACCATGTACGGTACTACGTGAGATAAGTCATGGAATCTTTGAACATATTCTGCAATCTTGGGACCATCCATCCTTAAATGCCAGAACTCGGTCTCTAACCTTTGTATCTTAGCACGAGAGCAATACTTCCTTCGCATTAACTCTTTTAACTCAGCCAATGTCAACGCGTAAGCAACAGCTTCTCCTAAAGTCTGCACTTGTAAGTTCCACCACGACAGGGCCCCATCCAGAAACAGCCCTGAGATGTAAGTCACTTGTTGATCGGGAGCGCATTTGCTCATTCTTAAGACAGAGTCTGTCTTTTCAGCCCACCTAACAAACGCAACAGCACCTCCGGTGCCGTCGAAGTTAACGGGCTTGCAATCGAGGAACTACTTGTAAGTGCACCCAGCACATACGTTTGAATATACAAATGGTATTAGCAGACGAGCTATAAATATCCAAATGTATCGTAATAAGTCTCAAACGACTTAACATTACCATGGGGTGGATTGTTATTTCCGTTATTGTTCGAATTGCTCCTGCTGGTTCCTCCTTGTGCGGCTGCATACTGCGCTATGGCGGCAGCAATGATTCCTTGGAGTTCTGCCTCCGAAGTGGGCATGCGCATCTCGCGTCTTGGTGGCATCTTCTAAAAGATGATCATGTAGGTCAGGTCATAGTGAGTAAATAACATACGCATACGTAATAACATTCATTCATCACATGTTTAAATTAATTAAGCACATAGCATCACATGTTATAAAATTGAAACATCACATATAGTGAGAATACTGCGATTGCGCGATCATAAATCAAGACCACAATACAATGTTTTACAAGTTTCATAACTGTATCGTACAACACAAGTGGCTAAGGGCCACATTGCCCTTGTCTGAACTAGCTAGTCATGTACAACAACCAAAAACTAACTATCAAAAGTCCTGACATCAAAATGTGGTCTCCAAAATGCGGTATAGTCGGTACAATCGTAATCTTCTCACCAAAAGTCTACCTGCATAAAACCAAAAATATGCCTATGCTGATGGCGGCGGAGGAGGAAAATGAGAATAGAGTAAACGACGCATATGTAACTAGTCCTCCTCCATAGCGCGATGAGCGCGCAACAAGTATGCTATCTGCTGCTCAGGAGTCCAAAAACGAGCGGCAGAATCGGGGGATAGTGGACGTGGAGGGTGCAGTGCTGCAAATGATGCCTGACAATGACAAGGTGGGTGTGGAGCTGACTCCAAAACCTGAATACGACGCGTTAATGCGTCCTGCTGTACCATCAAAGAAACAAGGATATCCTCCGTAGAGTGCCCAACATAGTATGGGTGGCATGGATCAGAAAGTGGCATAATAGGGGGCGTAGTCCATAAAAATGGCTCGCTTGATGGTGCAATGGGTGGTGCAACAGAAGAAACCTGTGACGTGAACGGTAAGGATGATGGCAGCACAGGGGGAACAAAAGGAGGATGAGAAATCTGGGGTATGAACTGGCTGCCTCCTGTCATGAAAGATGTATGACCAAATGGCTGTCGTGATGAACCCTCTCCAGGACGTGGTGGAGGGATGTCCTGGAGATAGGTGACCGGGAGATCTGTGCGGTGTGCATCTGTAGTGTGTGGGGGAATCAGGGGAATATCAGTGTGTGCCGAAACAGGTGTGACGGGTACCATGTGTGGTGGGTAATCGTCATCATCATCAATCCACCCATTGTGGGTATCGGCATAACGTGGATCTACATAAGCAGCAAAAGGTGCACGGTCAAGCAGTACCGACATAGGATCAGGAATGGGTGCAACAACAGGATCCTCTATCAAGAGTGGAGCGTCAACAGCAGTGTCAGCAATATGATTATCCACCAACAGTGGAGCAAAAACAGGATGATCGGCAATAGGTATGTCATCAACAAAAGGGGCAACAGCGGGTGCATCGTCATGAACAGTGTCATGCTCTAATGCAATATCAGGAGCGACGGCTGGCTCAAGGGCCACGACCGGCTCCGGGTCAACCAAATCCATGTCAAAGTCAGTGGGATCATCAAACAAAGGATCCATAGGGGCTACAGGCTCCTTTAGGGGCTGGTCTAAGTGGATGAACTCAATATCCTGGTCAGGATCTAAACCAGGGGGAAAGATGGGGTCTAAATCATCGTCAATATCGTGATCAAACTCAAAGTCGTGTGTGGGAGCAGGTGCAGCTGATAACGCCATGTCCGGGTCGGCGTCATGAGAGTGGTGCTGCCCTCCCTGAGTGCGCAAAGATGTGGACGCCACAGACTCAAGAGAATCTGGGACAGGTGAATCAGCAGGTGCCTCCTCAAAAGGGGCCTCAGCGATGGGAAGAATATCATCAGCAGCAATAGGGGCCCCGCCCTCATAGTCAGCCTCCGGCGGAACCTCCTCAAACAGATCGATGTCGTCGTCGTCAGAAACGACATCGAGGGGCATATCAACGACTGGATAAACAGCAAGTGGTATAGGAGCAGGGATCACCGCAAGTGGTAAGTCCCCGTCAGGAAGGCCATCAGCAGGCTCTACTCTAACGTCCGGCAGCGCGAAGGGCTGGAAATCGTCGTCATCGGTGCTGGTGGTATCTGAGGTATACACCTCTCGCTCAGATGGAACCTCGTCATCTGAAACAACTGCCATAGGATCTAAGGTATCTGAAACTCCCGTGTCTGATGAGGATGGCATGATATCTGTAACATAATCACACATATGCACAAATAATCAACATATAATCAAATAAACATGTTAGTCACCAATAAGCAAACAAGTAATCATCCTAGTCTTCCTTAGACTATCCTACCCAGTCTCTCCGACTAAATTCCCTGATCTCTAAGACTAAATTCCTTGGTGTCTAAGACCAACTCCCCCAGTCTCTCTGACTGGACTCCCTCAGCCTCTATGACTGAACTCCCTCAGTCTCCCCAACTAAACTCCCTCAGTCTCTATGACTGAACTCCCTTAGTCTCCCCGACTGAACTCCCTCAGTCTCTCCGACTGAATTATAAATCTTTGAAAAGTGTACTTGTGCCCTTTTGTTAAAAATGTTTGTGCCCTGGATCTGGATGTTTAGTGTATGTAATGTAAAAATGTTTTCGTGAGAGCCCTAGTTATCATAGTCTAGACTCGAGAAGGAATCCTAGTTCGCCATGATCGAGGCTCTGATACCAAGCTGTCACACCCTGGCTTTGCGGAAGCGTGGGTTTATTTATGGTGTGACTTCTTAATACCATAGCACATATCATAACCATACTATATGAAAATAAAACCATAATGTTCATCCATTAGGTAAGTTTTAAAAGTAAACACGACAACATTGTTTAAAAGTCGATACGTGAAACAAAATACAACCACAACATACTAAGAACTTGTTCATAAGACACAGCTAAAAGACATGAGTGAAAACACAGTTTAAGACTTGTGACCGTCCAGGCAAAGATCACATTTCCTAAACTCGGATGACATCATTACTCCTACGCAGCTTAATACCCTTGCATACTTGGCCAGATCCAATAATTTCCTGAAATACATGTAAGTTGAAAAATCAACATAAAGTTGAGCGAGTTCATGTAAAAGTGAGTATGTAAACCTTTGTAATATGTTTGTATGTATGAAAAAAATCCCTGGTATGTAGCAATTAAGGAAAAAGAGATCACCATTGGGTTGCAAAGCCAATGATATGTGTGAAGTGCTGTAGGAAGACTCAAACCTAGCAGATTTTTGCGTCGGGCTCAAAGTCACCCCGAGGTCCGTACAGTGGGCCTGGAGTTGGGCTCGCTACACCCAGATAGATCTACCGCTAATGACCATCGGTCCTACAATGAGGATTAATGGCCTCTAGTTCCAGCCTACCCACTCACATGATCTAAGTAGTAAACCCTCCTTAAGCTAACCATACCATGTATAAAAGTATCCATTATATCTGTAACATGTATTCCACCCCCGAAGTATAAAAACTGAAAACAGTTAAGAGAAAAGGGGGACATGAACTCACTGAAGTGCGTCTCGAAATAGTCAATCCCAAATCAACCTGCTGCGTGATGACCTACACGTACTAACTTCTATTAGACGGATGGCCGTGCCTTGGCTTAAGGTTTAACGTTTTGTTGGAGAAGTAGTTAGGTAACTATTCCGTATTCACACTTCTTATTTATTTTATAAGTGTATTCCTTCCCAAGGATGGGGGTTTTAACACATGTATACGTTATATTTCCGAAAATATATTTTAAGTCTCACTTGCAAAATATATTTTAATCACTTGTCTAAAATATTCTAACTCCAAAATATACATATTTTTCCCAAAAATATTATATTTTACTTCATACCATTTCCAAAATAATACTTTATCAAAATACACATTTAAGAGTATTTTCCGAAAATACATAAGTTACATTTTAAAGTTCGCGTTGTAATAATAATACCGATGTAACTTAAATATTAATTTGTGATAGCGTTGGTATTATTTTGGAGTCGTGATTTCATAAAATACTCCCGTTATATTATTTTTTTGCCCTAAAAATAATATATGTAGTTCACAAAATAATCACATAATCACAGAAGCGTTTTATTACGAAATATATATTCTAAATATATATTTAACAAGTTTTATTTACCAAAATCCACCTCCGATACTTTGTAATTTTTGAAATAAAAATCATGGCGAAGTTTATTTTGAAAACAAAGTTAAAAATATATTTTGTAAACATTTGTTTAGAAAAATATTTCTAAGTCTTATATTTCTGGAAAAATTTCGCCAGAGTTTCCTCTGTAACTGGAGGTGTCCACGCTTACAAGCGTATCATTTTCTTTTCAAAATCAACCAATCAATTTACCAATCATCAACATACAATATATATTCATCAAACTAGACAAAATATGAATAAATCATAAACTTATGAACTTGAAGGTTTTGTAAAAATATGTAGTAAATCACCAACACCTTTAGTAGGTTTTGTTATTTCTAAAAATAAGTTTGGTTTCTTGTAAACTCCATTTTTAAAGACTTTGAAGTTTCACAACTTCTGGTCATAATTTACAGAAATACTTTCTTGCTAAATTTCTTGTTACACAAGTGTTTACACACTTGTTTATTTTTCTAAAAATATATTTAGTTCATGTAAGATCCGGGTTTTAAACAAAGCTTGCATCTTTCGCTTGGTTCTTCCGAAAAACCACTTGTAGATCTTTAGATCTACTAGTTTAGAACCTTTTTTTACAAGAAAAATTACATTTACTCAAGTTCATGTTTCATGAGTGGAGGGGTTCATCATCATTTATAACTAACACTAACATTTTACTAGTTCATGTTCTTGAACATGATCTAGTATGGTTAGATGATGATCCATCCCACTTCTAGTAACAAACAACATCAAATAATCACAACTAGACAAGTTTCACAAGATTAACACAACTAGTTTCTCTTTATCCAACTTATTCTTCTTTTGTCCAAGACTTTATGTTATGTTCTTTAGTGTTTCAAAATTTAACCATTAAATCACTTATTAACCACCATAAACAAGATCAAGATGATGTTTAGAGGCACTTACTACTAGCTCAAGGCTAGGGAAGAAACAAGACGTAAACGAGGTGGATAAAAAGAATCTAGAGAGGTTCTTGAGCTTCCGAGTGCACCGAGCCTCCTTGTATGATCCCTTGCTTCTATGTATGTATAAGAAATGGTTGTACAAGAACTTGATGGTGTGAGTATGGTGGTGAGGGTGTTCGGCCGAAGGTAAGCAAGAGGGAATGAGAGAGAGCTAGTTGGTGTTGTGTGGAAGAAATGAAGGTTATAACCTCTTGAGTTTACTTATAGTCCAAATCTCATATTATCCTCCATATAATGTGCCTACTAGATACTAAACAAGAGTGATTAAAATAATCAAAGGAGGACAAGGGTGTGTCCCACCCTTGGAACCGTCAAAGAGAGGGGGGGTAAGGGTTGGTTTGTAATGAGATGGTTAGGATTTAGATAGGTTCTAAATGTTTAGTTAGAATATATATATGTGTGTTATGAAATATAAAGGGTATTAGGGTATTCGGGTACCCTAACTAGCTCAGAAAAGTCAAAACAATGTCTTTGGCAATATTCTTATGTTCTGGGTAAAGCCCGGTTGTTCGGTTGGATATTGATCCGTTAAAGTGTCACATAAGCTTTAAAGTGTCTCTAATAGTATTTTTAGTGACATAGTAAATTCCCGACACTTTGGAAAGTGTCTAGTATTATTTTACCAAGTTTTTGCACTTTACTAGTTATGTTAAATGCTGATTTTTTGTTTAAAGTGCAGAATTTTGTAATTAAAGTGTGGTTTAGGCACTTCCGGGCACTATAACTATCACCTAGTGACGCAGTTTAATGATACTCACATCCCTACACTCCCTACCAGTGTAGTACCTTACTCCCGGCTCATACTGGCCTCAATACCAATGTATGTTTAGGTGCTGGCAATGTCAGCATGTTTACTGGGTTATCCGTATAGTATGCTAACTGTGCTTTAGTGCATCAAGGTTGTCACTAATGTTTTTGTGTAAGTAATAGAGTGACAGTATAGAATGTGATGCATGAGTATGTATGTATCAGAAATAAAGAGGCAGTTTAACCACAATTGTAAGTAAGCACAGTAATTAAGCATTAATTAAATATTAATTAATTGTACGGATACCTGGTTTTGTGAGGGTTGTCACACTTGTTTTGGACACCCATGGTATTCCAAAACAGTGGGTGCACTTGTAAGGCCAAGATTGAAGCTCGTTTATCGAGGAACGATCCTAACGGTTCTTGATTTCCTATAAATACCCAACCCCATTTCATTCCAAACCCACACTTGATCTCATTATTTCTCTAAGTTGGAGTTTCTACACTTCATACCTGAGAATTTTTAGGTCAAATCTCCATTGCTTGGACCTCTTGTAAGTTTCTTTCATTCTTTTATGTGTTTTTGAGCGTAAACGTCAAACAATGTTTGACTTTCTGCTTTGACCAGTCAATGGTCAACACGAAGTTCGTTTGAACTTCGCAACGTGAGTGTAATCACGATGGTCATAGTCCTTTGTGACGATACCTACTGATTACCACGTTATTTAGGCATAGTGACGAGTCATAGTTTCAGTCAAAATGTGCGTTTATGCGTATTTTGCAACCAAACTATTCTTGGGTATCAAAACCGTTTGTTTTGATATCAAACTTGGTTAAACATGTTTTAACATGTTTAACTCGTCATTTTTAGTTTAGTGCTTATATAGGGTCGTAAGATAAGCGGTCTAAACAACCGCTTAGACTTTCGAACTTGACCCATTTGGTCGATCATTAGGATCCGACCAAACATATTATGTGACCATAGTTGTATAGGGAATAACCTTCCAAGGTTATACCTTATGGTCACTTCGTTTAGTTAGTTGTATGATAGGTGGTTTATATGCCTTAGGAAAATGGCCAAAATGCCCTTTTTACGCATAAATTTACTTTAAGCATATGTAACCTAAATTTTTACATCTAAACTGATTAGGCAACATTATTAGACATGTTAAGGCATATAATACTTGTCATAGGATTAATTAGGCGGTCCGAACGCGTTTTACGCGAACGACGCTTTAAAGTAGCGTAAGCTACCTAAACGGGTCGTAATGGGTCAAAGGCACTTAGGTTAGGTTTCAATTTAGTATTTAGGCTTTGTTAAACCATATCATATGAGTTCCAATACTCATTTGGTTTACGAAACCTCATTCTATCCGATCTTCCGATTTAGGTCCGGTTATTAATGTAGTTATCTATATTAGGTGCCGGTTGATTTCCGTGATCCTTATAGCTTTGCTTGGTTGTTATTCAAGACTTCTAAGCATTCTCAAGTGAGTACATAGTCCCCTCTTTTACTGTTTTCAAATGTTTTGGGGTGAAACATGTGTACCTATTCGATATTTTCATGATTTCTACTATATGATTATACATGCTAGTACATATCTTTTGACAAATTGTATGATTATCTATGGTTTAAACACTAATTTTTCAAAGATTATAAAATAAATTGTTGGATTGTACTTTTTTTTATACATTCATCAAGCCAATTGGTAGTACGATATAACGCTATTGGACTAGACACCCCATTCCTGTTGTATGGAATGTCAGAAACCAAATTTTAACCAAATAGTGATAGGTCCGTAACGATCCGATTTCAGTTTCAATTCGGTAAATAATATGGAGATGGGTGATTCGAGCCAAGAACAATCGATAATGAACAATAGGGAAGATAGATAAAGATAAGATTGAAAGAAAGATATTTTCATTGATAGTGATAAAAGATTACAAAATACTCATCCACCCCGGGTGAGCTCCCCCGAGGTGGTGGCTCCCAAATGCACGGCCTCTAAGTGAGGTGTAGTATTCTATTTATAGCCCCTTGAGCCTTGTCCTCCAAGCAAGTCGCCTCTTGCTTGGAAAACCTACTATACTCCCTAAAATGTCTGACTATTACAAATAAAAGCGCCATATAATATAAACAATAAAACTGCTAAACTATAGCCGTTATAACTGATAACACCATTCTCCATTTTGACCCAACAATATTCCCCCGAGAATGATGCTATCAATTCTTCAAATGATCTTCAAAAATAAATCTGACGTCGTCTTTGAATCTTCACAAAACGGCTAAATACCCAATTTCTTCATTGTCGTTTTCCCCTGCAAATGTAGACCCTCCTATATCTTGTCGATCAAAGCTCCGTATCTTATTAAAGATAATACTACAATAGGCATATGATAGGGTCCGGACTCCAATGATAAAAATTAAATAATTAGCTTCTTTGCGAGGATCTTCAATTTTGTCAGATTGCATTTAGCTCCTGATCCACCACGAAAGTCAACAAAATTCCTTTTGAACTCTTCTTTAATTAATAACCAAAGTCGCCACTTTACACGACTTTAACATTGTCGCCAATTAAAAATCATAGGCCACACAATTGTTAACTTCGCTATCCATGTAGGTATTTACGACCCAAATAGATAATCCAAGATCCATCCCTCCAAGTCCAACCATTTGGCCCACTCCATCATTTATAGAAAATAAGGCCCATATAATATGTGTATCTAAACCAAATAAATCTGCCAAATATTTTCTATATATGTTTCAACAAGCACCAAACCAAGCTGGTCTAAAACCATTAATAATGCAATAGACCCAGTCAACTCCAGCCTAATGATTTAACCAAATACAAATAGAATCCATGCCCAATTAATCCTTGCAACCAAAATAAATGTTGATGCATTGGTGGGCCCCCAAAAAAGAATTCTAACCATGAAAAATCCATATTCACATAAACAACAAATTTGGTGGGCCCCACATAAAACAAAACCTCTCAATATCTTGAAATATTGTAGTGGGGCCACAACAGCTCGTGTGAACATGCTCAATAAGTACATAAATGGCCCAAGAAAATCATACCTTGTATATAAGCAAAACAACCGTCAAATTCAAGTGGGCCCAAGAACATTCCAGCATTCAAAACAATCGGCCTCATAATCCTTATTTTATTAAACATTGGATTGAATAAGAAATAAAGGCACAGAGCCCAATAACCAACCTAATCATGGTCCAATTATTATTGTCTAATGAAACCCTAGCCGACAACCAACATTAGCTGCTGACGTCACCCAAAATCTTGACCGTCCTCCTCCATCTCCCACCGATTCCAAAAACCTCGTCGTGGCGGAGGTACCGAACACCAGTTATAATCTTCTATCTCCTTCGGTCATTTTCCAAACACCAATCTTTGTTTTAAGACACCCATTCAACCTTTTCACTGATCACTTCTTGAACGATGAGGCTATCACCGAAAACACAGTGATAACATCAACTGTGCTCGTAACATTAAGGTCAAAATAGGCGACTTCTTGCCTTAAAATAGCTTTCAAATATGCTGACCTCAATCGCGACGCCTGCCTGTTTGCCTTTCTTGACCAAACAATAACCCTCAGCATTAGCCACCGGTGGCCACCATGAACTTGATACATTTTCGTGATTCTTCTCTCTACATTTATCTTGCTAACCGACTCCCTCTCTCAAAACCCAGATCTGAAACGCTGGTTCATCACCACCCATACTCTCTTCTTCATGTTTCTCTCTAAATGAAAACACATACAAGTGTTCACACAAGTGTGTGTAGTTCTTTGATGAACTGGTAAAGAACAAAACCACTGATGTGACCAAAGTTGTCAGATCTAAAACATCAACAAACACACAGATTTGTGCTAGTTTTACGTCTCTAGCGGGTTTTCCGGTGAAGAACCGACCAACCCGAAACTGAAACGAGCCAACGAGGCTTTGATACCAAATGATAGGTCCGTAACGATCCGATTTTAGTTTTGATTCGGTAAATAATATGGAGACGGGTGATTCGAGCCAAGAACAATCGATAATGAACAATAGAAAGATAGATAAAGATAAGATTGAAAGAAAGATATTTTCATTCATAGTGATAAAAGATTACAAAATACTCATCCACCCTGGGTGAGCTCCCCCGAGGTGGTGGCTCCCAAATGCACGCCCTCTAAGTGAGGTGTAGTATTCTATTTATAGCCCCTTGAGCCTTGTCCTCCAAGTAAGCCGCCTCTTGCTTGGAAAACCTACTATACTCCCTAAAATGTCTGTCTATTACAAATAAAAAGCGCCATATAATATAAACAATAAAACTGCTAAACTAAAGTCGTCATAATTGATAACATCATTCTCCATTTTGACCCAACAAATGGAAATTGCCTTTGTGGTATTTCTATAGTCTCTAAGGTGTAGTTTGATGCACTAAGGTTTGAATGTAATGCCAAATCACATTTTCTTTTGTATATTTTGATATACTACCAAAGTATAGTTTGATATGCTCCCATATGTGATATTATATAACCAAAGTATAATTTGATATACTATGTACAAAACCAATATATATTTTAATTGACCTTGATATTTACTAAAGCATAGTTAATATGCTATTTTCAAACCAAAACATAGTTGATATGTTATTTTCAAACCAAAACATAGTTGATATGTTATTTTCAAACCAAAAAATAATTGATATGTTATTTTCAAAATCAAAGCATAGTTTGATATGTTATTTTCAAAACCAAAGCATAGTTTGATATGTTATTTTCAAAACCAAAGTATAAATTAATTATACATGAACATTTTTACATTGGTGGTTTGTTTGGGTAAGTGATTTAAATAATGAGGCATGTGTAATATGATAAAAGCATGGTGGATACGCCGCTGGTACGTCCTATATATAAGTGCTTTTATGATATTACATATCGTAGCGTTATTTAAACCATTTCAATTTTGACATATTACATTTTACACAATTATCACATCTTTACAAAACATTGATTTACAAACAACATATTTTATACAAACTCATTTTTACTTGATTATTTATTTAATCATGCATTATTCTTTTATATCATCTGTTTTCTTAACAATTTTAGTATGATTTCTAAAAGAAAATAATTTAAGGTTCATGACTATTTTTGTTAAACATTTTTTTTCTCTAAACTTACAAGTCATGAATCCTATTTAAATAAAACCTATGTATCTCACATGCATTTTTATACTGACGTACCTATTTTCATATGTGTTTCAGGTGCTGTTATTAAATGATATTGATGCATGCTCACATAGGAATGGACGAGGCCTTAGTGACTTAATAACAATGAAAGTTAATTTGTTCATGTTTTGTTTCTAATTTCAATACAATGTAATAAACTTAATTCAATAAAACAGAACTTTAATCCATGTGTTGTGAAACAATGATTCTGGTACAACACTCCCCGACGTTTCCGCCGCGGTTTGTTGTTTTAACGCGGTCGGGGTGTGACAGAAAAGTTGGTATAAGAGCTCATGGCTATAGGGAATTAGGTTATTAGTAATGCTTTGACCTAGACTATAACCTTCCTAGGACCCTAACGCGAGTTTACTTGCGTTTAGTCATAAAACAATACCGTTGCCTATCTTTAGGCGACAACCACAACGAGAACAAAAATTCCAAACCTGCTTTGAAAACCAATCATCTGTTCTAGGATGATTTATTATAAGGTTTTGAACCTTCAAAGTTTTCAAAATCTCGCCAAAGTTTGGGTCTTATTAATGTGAACACGTGCAATCCGGATGGGTGGGTGCCTGTATCCCGAGTTTTCTGTCTAAGGCTACAGTGTTCGTACAAATCCACATAATCAGACCAGACACTCTTACATGGGAACTCTTGGGGTGAGTGTCCACTTATAGGCTAAAGCATGTCTTCGTGATACATTACGAAGACCTATTTACTTTGTTCAGCCTTTGTGCGTCGTTTGTTTGCTTCGTGGTACGGACAAAGGACCATTATCCATGCTTTTTGGTCAGTAATTGTAACATCCTATTCTTACCCAATGTCATTTCACTCGTTTTCTCTCATGTTTCCTCTTTAGAATGCCTCCACGACGCGACAATCAGAAACCTAATGAAGAACTGGCAGCTATCATTACGCAGCAAATGGCTGCTGTACTTCCAAACCTCATCGCTCAAGTTAACCAAGTCTGCAATAACAACAACAATGCCCCATGTAACTTCAAAACGTTCAACTCAGCTAAGCCATCAAAATTTTTTGGGTCTCAAGGAGCAACTGCACTTCTGCAATGGTTCGAGAGTCTAGAGAGCACCTTCAGACATGTTCAGTGTCTAAACGAGCGAAAGGTTGAATTCGCATCTAGTGTTTTTGAGAAACGAGCTTTAACATGGTGGAATGGCGTGATGAGAGATAGGTGTGCCAATGTGGCACTAGCTCAAACTTGGGAAGAGCTTCGAGCTCTAATGATGAAGGAGTTTTGTCCTCGTTATGAGCTTAGGGCATTGGAAAGAGAATTCGATGATCTAAAGCAAGACAACGGTGAACATCGAGCCTACACTGACCGTTATGAGGAGCTGAGCCTGTTATGTCCTGCCATGGTTACGCCTTTGGAAAAGGCGATCGAAAAGTACATTGATGGTCTCCCTGACCCAGTTCAGGATATCGTTACTGGTTGCAACCCTACTACCGTCAGACAGGCCACTGAATTGTCTGCTACCCTGCTGAATCTCAGATCAGGAAAGGTAAGCTTTTTCGAAAGGGCGACCCGAAACCATCTGACAAGTCTGCACAAGAAGAACCAAATGATAAATAGACTGAGACATCCAATAAGAAGAAGGGGAAGACTACACAAAACTGCTTAATAACTGCTTAGAATAATCAGGTTGCACCAAACCAACCAGCACAACCCCGTGCTAGGAAAAACTATGTTGGTACCGCATCCTTGTGCAACAATTGCAACCGTCATCATCTTGAGCAAACACAGTGTCACAAATGTACCCACTGTGGGCGATTGGGACATTTGGTCAATACCTGCCGATATGCTAACCAAAACCAAGCTGCTGCAAATCATGCTGCTGCTTAAGCACAGTTTCCACCTGGGTCATGCTATAATTGTGGTGATATTACTCACTACCGGAACAATTGCCCAAAGACTTGTTAACACAAATCCAGTGTGTGGACGAGTGTTTAACATAAACGAGGCAAATGCAAATGATAATGCAGTAGTGAACAATTAGACTTTTGTATCTCCTTGTTTATTATCTTTTGACGTTTGAAACAATCTAGCTGTTATATAAATAAAATTTGTTGTTCCAATTTTATTTGTTTCGAAATTGATGTGATTGTGTGTACGTCTGACATACCTCTAGGATGCCGACGCTAAGGAACTATGTTCCTTGCAAAACAAACTACTCGCGTGGTTCTTTCAATTTTATGATCACTTGTGACCTCCCCGAACATCCTAAGTACTCGTTTCTTTAAAGAAACAAAGTACAATGTACAAGTTACAAATTCCTAAACAGGTACTTGAAGTACCATTTCAAATCCTTGATTTGATATCTAAAGGTACTATCGTGAGTCCTTAATTGAATTCATTATATGCTTCAATACATACATTACAATGCAGTAAGGACAAAGCCAAATTCCTATTAAGATCTTCCTATCTTCATAGTTAGATTCTTGAAATGTTTAAAGTGCCAAATGAAATCCACGGATTGGATTCCTGGTGTGCTTTAAATACCCGTGTCTAAAGATAACAAATTAAAGGTCAAGTTAAACAATTATGTGATTATGTGTTTATGTGTTTTGTTTTTTGTTTTTGTGTGATCCGAATTTTCGTTATCCAAATCCTCGTAGAATCTTCCATATGTATGAGGGATACATAGTAGGATATCCAAAGGTACTACTTCAAATCCTTAATGGGCTTCTATGTAATAGTTAAGACCCTTGGATTATATAGTAACATTCCATAATTCCAAAGAGACCCCTTGAGTGGTCTAGTAAAAAAGATTGATTCAGAATCTGGTTAAGAATGGCATGTGATGATATAGCTGAAAAGAATCCTTGGTAGTATATTTAAAGAGATCATTTATTGATTTAATTATAAGGACCCCATGGTGGTCTAGTCATAATCATCACAGGTTCGTTCATTGTTTTTCTTCCCCTACACATTATAAAATTCACTGTGTGGACTATGCAAGGAATTACGTAATTATGGATGCATACATAATTATAAAATTCAGTGCACGGAAACCATAGTAAGATTTATCATGTGTAAGAACCACTAGTGGAAACAATAACGAAATGTGACCAACGTAATGGAGGTACGGTGGACGCACCAATGGCACTTCATATATTTATATAAGTGTCCCTCTTACATTGCAAGCATGATGTTATTTAAAGTTACTAGAAGTTCAGAACTCTAACCAGTGTTGTTTTATCTTTTCGACTTCATGTTTCGAGCTCTCACAGGTTTCCTCTAAATAAAAATTCGGGACGAAATTTCCTGAAGTAGGGGAGACTGTGACATCTGTACCTCCAAGGCCATCAAACAAATACCAAACCAATGAAATATTGTGTTTCATACTTGGGATTTGTATAAATATGTGTGTCATTTGCACATATCATTTCTTGTTCGATTTCGAGCTCTAAATCGCTTTCTGGAAAGTTATACGCGAACCGATGCGTAAACGTAATCAGTTTAACGCGATATGTGACACCTGGGTCACTGCGACCAGCAAACAAATACCAAAACAATGAAATATTGTGTTTCATACTTGGAATTTGTATAAATATGTGTGATCTTGGCACATATCAATTCTTGTTCGATTTCAAACTTTAAATCGCTTTCTGGAAGGTTATACGCAATCTAATGCGTAAATATAACCAGTTTAATGCAACAAACACTCTAGAACAGTGACATATGATTGACATACCTTAAATAACCTTTACATAACTTAGGAATAAGTTTTGAAGGCTTTGGTATGGCAAAATCAAGTTTATTCGCTTACAAGGACTAAATTCGACAAGCCGCGAAAGTATGACGATTCGTACTGGAACAGACATTCCAAAACATGACCATAAGTTAAACATACCATAAATACCCTTTACATAGCTTAGAAACAGGCTTTGAGGGGTTCGGTGTGCTAAAATAAACTTTTGGGTCATTTAGGGACTAAAAACGTCAAAAAGTGCACAAGTTTGCATTTTCACGCATAACTTACATTCTGAATACATCCGGACATCCAAAAATTTATGTAAGCATTAAAATATTTTATTGTAGTGTTTGGCATAAGAAAAATCCATTCGTCGCACAATTTGGATCGTTTTTCGCGCTTATGCGCATTCCGTCGTAATTAAGCGAATAACGCAACCGTACGACCAAACGAACCGACATCCGAGATACTTTTGAGCATGTTTTGAGTTCCCTATACTTTAACTTTATTTTAGAGCCTTGAAATGGGGTTAACGGGGCTTAAAAGTGCAAAAAATCAAGTTTTACAAGTGAAGGGACCATTTTTTAAATTTCTGACCAGATTCAATGAACCTAGTCCATTTTGAAGTGTTGATGGTTTTAACCCATGGTTTTGCAAAACCATGGGCTGGTATTCAATGAACCTAGTCCATTATTAGGGGCTCCCATGATTTTAGAAAACCATGGGCACACATGTAAGGTCGAGATCAAAGCTCAGTTTTCGATGAACGATCTTAACGGTTCTTGAATTCCTATAAATACCCACCCTCACTTCCTCCCAAAGCACACTTGAATCTGATTTTGGCTCTCTAAGTTGAATTTTATGCTTCATACCTGAGAGTAAATCGGATCAAGAGCTTGCGGGGCCCTTCTGTAAGTATTCTTTCGTTCTTTTCATTCGTTTTTGTCGTTAAAGTCAAACTGCGTTTGACTTTCTGCTTTGACCAGTTTATGGTCAACGCGAAGTTCATTTGAACTTCATAACGTGAGCGTAATCACGATGGTTATAGTCCCTAGTGACTATACCTACTGATTACCACGTTATCTTGGCTCAGTGACGAGTCGTAGTTTCGGCCAAAATGCGTTTTCTCGAGTATTTTGTAACCAAACTACTCTAGGATATCAAAACCGTTTGTTTTGATATCGAAACTTGTTTTCTAACTTATTTAAGCATGTTTTAACATGCTTAGCTCGTCACTTTTAGTTTTGTGCTTGTCTAGGGTCGTAAAGGTAAGCGATCTAATCAATCGCTTATACTTTCGAACCCGACCCGTTTGGTCGATCATTAGGATCCGACCAAACATGTTAAGTGACCATAGTAGCGTAGGGAATAACCTTCCGAGGTTATACCTTATGGTCACTTAGGTTTGATTAGTCGCATGATAGGTAGTTTATATGCCTTAGGTAAATTACCAAAATGCCCTTTTTACGCCAAAATTCATTTTAAGCCTATGTAACATAATTTTTGATATCTAAACTGATTTAGCAACAATATTAGATATGTTAAGGCATATTTTACTTATCATAGGGCTAGTTAGGCATTCCGAACGCGTTTCACGTGAACGACGCGTTAAAGTAGCATAAGCTACCTAAACGGGTCGTAATGGGTCGTAAGCACTTAGGTTAGGTTTCATTTTAGTATGTAGGCTTTGTTAAACCATATTACATGAGTTCCCATACTCGTTTGGTTTACGAACCCTCATTCTATCTGATCCTCCGATTTAGGTCCGTTTATTAACATAGTTACCTATATTAGGTGCCGTTTGATTTCCGTGATCTCTAGCATTGTGTGGTTGTTACTCAAGGACTTCTAGGCAATCTAAAGTGAGTAAATAGACCCCTCTTTTACTGTTTTCTAAACATTTTGGGGTGAAACACATGTGCCTACTATGTATATAGTACATGATTTACATCACATTGATTTACATGACTTTCTGCTATGTATGTTGACTGAGCATGCTAGCACATTGATTTACATGACTTTTCTGCTTTGTATGTTAACTTAGCATACTTAGTACATTGTTTTACATTACAATTTTTTGCATATGCTCATCCAGCATATGAACACGTTATATTACATTTTGAACCGTTTGTAACTATTTGACCATGTGAACCGTTGTAACCACTTGACTATGTGAACCGTTGTAACCATTTGACCATGTGAACCGTTATAACCATTTGACCATGTGAACCGTTATAACCGTTTGATTATGTGAACCGTTTGTAACTGTTGAACTGTGTAAACCGTATTTGACCATACATAAACATTTCTACAATTGTTAAACATTACATTTTGGTGGTTGTTTGGGTAAGTGATTTAAGTAACGATGCGACGTGTAATACGATAAAAACATGGTGGATACACCGCTGGTACTTCCTATATATAAGTGCTTTTATGGTATTACATATCGTAGCGTTATTTAAACCATTTCAGTTTAGACATATTACATCTACAATACAACCTTCACATAAACATCGTTTTACAAATAACTTAACTTATACAAACTCATTTTACATGGTTATTCACTTAACCATACATTATTCTTTTAAACATATATATATCATTTGGTTTATTTATCACTTTTCAAATGACTTATGAAAGGAACCACTCAACAAGATTCATGGCTACTTTTATTAAACAGTTTCTTTAAACGCCAATCATGAATCCTATTTTCACAAAACCTATGTATCTCACAGGCATTTTTATGTTGACGTACCTATTTTCACATGTGTTTTCAGGAGCTGTTTCATAGGATGATCGAGACACATTTAGGCGGACCTATGCCTTAGTGACTTAAAATGAAGTAAGAACTAGTTAATTTATGTTATGTACTCTTTGTTTCTTGTTTTAAGACAATGTAACTCTCTTGTTTGATAAATGAAACGTAACTTTAATTTCCATGGTTGTGAAACAATTAATTCTGTTACAACACTCCCCGACGTTTCCGCCATGTTTCGTTGTTTTACGTGGTCGGGGTGTGACACGATAAACACTCCGGAATAGTGACATGGGCTTAACATACCTTAAATAACCTTTACATACTTAGAAATAATTTTTGAAGGGTTTGGTGTGTCAAAATCAAGTTTATTCGCTTACAGGGACTAATTTCGACAAACTGCGAAAGTATGCCGATTCTGTAGATCCCAATATCAATCCGGATCACAGTGGTTAATTGTTTTAGTCCAAAACATCTATTGATTAGGTGTTTGTACTATGAAAAAGTTAAGAAGAATCAATAATTAAGATGAAGCTAGTGGTTTGATGAATACAACAAGTGTTGTATTGAATCCAAACAATAATATAAACAATAAAGCACCTTGGAAATCTGATTAAGCACAATGAGTAGAGATTGAAATGTAAACAACACTAATATTCACCAAGTGTGGCCAAAAGCTTGGCTAGGGCAACAATACAAGGCATTATATAGTATCTGACTTGCCAGCATAATTATAATTATGCTGGCATCTTAACTACACTAGGTCAGATTTGCCACTACCATATAATTACAAAACAAGTCCCTAGACTTCAAATAAGCTACAAACTATAGCTAAAATATTATAGTGCAAGTATTAACGATCTCATAAGCTCCAACAATATCCCCCCTAGATCGTTGCATACTTGTTTTCATTCTTCATTAGTTGCTTCTGGATTGTCTGTAGCATTCTTTTCTGGCTCTGGAGGGACTTATGCATTCCCTGTTGCTTCTGGTGTCGCTTGAACCTCGGTCATTGTTGCAGGGGTTTCTTGAGTTAAAACAGCTTCACTTGTCGATGGTGGATCCTCCATAATGGCCTCATATGTGGATGAGGCCGGAGGTGGGGATGTTGCTTGAGGAGTTGTGGTGCTCTTTTGTCGTTGAGGAGGACTTTTCTTTCTTTCTCTCATGCTTTTTCTTCTTCCTTTCTTCTTTCTTCTTTGCATTAGTATCCTTTCTTTTCTCGATCTTGTCAACGATGTCGATCATCTCTCGTTTTATCTTCCAACCCTTTCCACTGCCCTCTAAAACAGTATGGCCTCTTCTAGATTGGCGTTTCCAGCTCCAACATTTATCCGATTTGCATTCAGCACCGTTAAGTCAGAGAGTCCGAACATGAATACATCCATTGGATCCAATATTTTAATATCTTCATTTTCGTTTCAGCGGATCACCACTTCACCAGTATGGCTATCATAGAACCACTTCTTGAAGTTGTTCAGACACACCGGGACCTCATCTGGGAGCTTAATTCTTGTGACAACTTTTGCAGGGTTAATAACCCACGTCACTTTGCCTTTTCCAGTAATAGGATCTTTTGTTGTCTTGGATACTCTCCTTCTGGGACGTTGTGGCTTGATTGTCGGAAAGCCTCTGTTGCATTCTTTCGCAATTATACGCTCAAAGTCCCCCCAACGCTTCTATCATCTGGATTTAGCATATCCAGTCGGCCGAGTTCCCGTTAATCCCACCTGGGAAGAGAAAACAAATCATACCCTGTTCTGAAGTACTGAATCACACCACCTCTTCGTTTAACCACAAACATCCCCTTAAGATTGCTATACATCCCACTAACGATTTTATCAGTAGCTTCTGTCTTCTCAACAGTTACTACATGATAAATGTCACACCCCCAAACTCCACACGCGGAGTATCACCGCTTGGAGGCGTGACATGACCAGGATCAAGCCACCAATCATATTGAACAAGCATGTAAGTAGTTTATAAAGTTCAACACAATACAATTGGTGTCTAAACAAAACATAGTTTAAGTTGCAAGCGGAAGCATAATGTTTAAAACCAAGTCATAAGTTTAAACGTTTCAAATGTTTAGCATGGCACACAGCTGTCCATGTCCCACAACGACTCTTCCCACTCCGATGCAAGCTCCATAGATACCTAACGACCTGCAAGGCATGTAACAGAGAGTCAACAACAAAGTTGAGCAAGTTCACAGTTGATTGTTCAGTTATTGAGTTCGTTTCAGAAATCGCAAGTTCGTTTCATAACCATGTATTACCCAGTATCCTTGATTTCCAAACCTTTACGATATTTAGTGGGGGCTTCCCATGTTGTATATTACTAGACTAGTTGTATCTATAGGTGTCCTTCCCAATCCGAGGACAGTAGTAAGTATGAGTATACGTAGGTTTTACGTAAGTGCCCTTCCCAATCCAAGGACAGTAGTAAGTATGAGATTACGTAGGTTTTACGTAAGTGCCCTTCCCAATCCGAGGACAGTAGTAAGTATGAGATTACGTAGGTTTTACGTAAGTGCCCTTCCCAATCTGAGGACAGTGGTAAGTAGTCTAGTAGTGGTAAATGTACAAGTTCTGTCGTAGCTATTCAATCTCATTCCCAACCCACCGGGAATCCCATGCCTTAGAAGTGTGAACTCACCTTGGTTTGCTCGGTATGCTAAATTATGTGCTCACAAATAATCAGTCAAGGCCGAGTTATGCAGAATAAAGGGCTTGATGCTATTGAGGGTTTGAGGATCTTAATCTTGATGATACGTCGCACAGAAGCAAAGAGATAGAGAGAGAATAGCTTTAGGGTTTTCTATTCGGCTGCTAAGGGAATGAATGGAACAGTTCTACCCTACCTAAATTGCTAAAAACGTAACTGATAAGATAATGGGCCCTGACTGGGCTTCGGCGAAAACATGGGCCGGCGATTCCCTCCGTTTCGTCGAAGTGCAAATGGCGAAACTCTTGAGTTTCGTCAGGTGGAGGTGTGGTGAAACTCTAGTGTTTCGCCGAGATGATTTGGGGTGCAACAGTTTAAGGTTTTTAACTTTTATTTAATTAGATAAAGTTTATATCACTACACATATAAACACCATAGTTACATAACATCTCACACATAACAAACGTGCACAGTTACAAGGCAATAAGTCGTGCAAATAAATGACTAAACAATTAACGTGCAATTAATGCGGAGATGGAATCTTGGAAACTCAAGTTGTCACATTATCCCCAACTTGAAAGAAATTTTGTCCCGAAATTTAGCATGCAGTTACTGAGGAAGCTAGTTAAGTTTGCGTGGTTTACTGGTTTTCCTGGGGTGTCACATCATCCCCCCGTTGATTTGGAATTTCATCCCGAAATTCCATAGTAGCTTCAGCCTCAGTAGTAGTTGCATTGTTCTCGAACAACTGGGGATGCTTGAGTTTCATTTGGTCTTCTCGTTCCCAGGTGAACTCTGGGCCACAACGGGAGTTCCAACGAACTCGAACAAGAGGTATTCTGGTGCGCTTGAGGACTTTAACGTCCCGGTCCGTGATTTCAACTGGTTCCTCGACGAATTGCAACTGATCATCGATAGTGAGCTCCTTCAAAGGAACTATGAGGGTCTTATCTGATAGACACTGCTTCAGATTTGACACGTGAAAAACGTTGTGAACTGCACTGAGTTCTGCGAGCAGGTTTAGTTTGTAGGCCACTTTGCCTATTTTCTCTATGATTCTAAACGGTCCGACGTATCACGGATTGAGTTTGCCCCTTTTTCCAAAGCGAACCACACCCTTCCAGGGTGAGACTTTGAGTAGCACTCGATCCCCAACTTGGAACTCGAGTGGTTTCCGGTGCTTGTCAGCGTAGCTTTTCTGACGGTCACGAGCTACCGCCATTTGTTGTCGTATCTGAGCAATCCTTTCTGTAGTATCAACTATGAGTTCTGGGCCAGTGATTTGGCTGTCGCCAACTTCTACCCAGGAAAGAGGTGATCGGCACTTACGCCCGTACAGTGCCTCAAACGGAGCGGCTTGAATGCTAGTGTGGTAACTGTTATTATACGAAAACTCCACTAGAGGGAGATGTTTTTCCCAGCCGTTGCCAAAATCGATTACACATGCACGAAGCATGTCTTCAAGAGTTTGGATGGTGCGTTCAGACTGCCCATCTGTTTGCAGGTGATAAGCTGTGCTCATATCTAATCGAGAGCCAAAAGATTTGTGCATCGCTTGCCACAGTTCTGAAGTAAAACGTGCATCACGATCAGAGATAATAGAGGCCGGCACTCCGTGCCTCGAAACCACTTCCTTTAAATAAACGTCTGCTAGAGTGGAGAACTTATCCGTTTCCTTGATAGCCAAAAAGTGTGCCGACTTTGTGAGTCGATCCACGATCACCCAAATAGTATAATTTCCACGTTGAGATCTAGGCAGGCCAGTAACGAAATCCATGGAAATTTGATCCCATTTCCATTGTGGTATTTCTAGTTGTTGGAGTAGGCCCGATGGTTTCTGATATTCAGTCTTGACTCTCGCACAGGTCAAACATTTGGTAACGTAGGTTGCTATGTGGGCTTTCATACCAGGCCACCAGTACGTAGTCTTCAAGTCGTGGTACATCTTATCCGAACCAGGATGTACTGAATAACGAGACTTATGTGCTTCATCTATTACAAGTTCTCGTAAATTGCCATAGAGTGGGACCCAGATGCGTCCTGTTACGTAGTAGGCGTCGTCTTCCTTTTGTTCTAACCGTTGCCTTGAGCCGCGTAGGGCTTCAGCCCTGACGTTGTCACACCCCCAAAATCCACATGCGGAGTATCACCGCTTGGAGGCGTGACTGACCAGGATCAAACCACTAATCATATTGAACAAGTAAATAATTAAGTGTAAAATGTCCAACCAACACGATTAGTGTCCAAAGCAAACATAGTTAAGTTATGAGCGGAAGCATAATGTTTTAAAACCAAATCATAAGTTTAGATATTCAAAGGTTTAACATGGCACACAGCTGTCCATGTCCCACAACGACTCTTCCTTGTGCAAGCTCCAGCTAAGTACCTATAGACCTGCAAAGCATGTAGTAACGAGTCAACAACTAGTTGAGTGAGTTCACGTTTGGTTGTCCAGTTTATAGTTATTCCGAAAACGCAGTTTGTTCTTTACCAGCTATCCAGCCGTGGGGGTTACCCCATAGTTCGAAAAACGTTTATTAGTTACCCGTTCTTACGTTGGCTATTCCAGCCCGGCTCTATGGCCGTGGGGGCTACCCCATGTTTAATTCCCCAGACTCGTTACCATATCGACTACTAACGTTCGTCATGTTTAAGTGCCCTAACGTCTGTGTCTATCATCACTGACGTGCCATAGTCCATTAGTCCACGCCCGTCCTCTGCGGCACGGTGTGAGGTTTGTTAAACCTAATAGCGCTATTTAACTAATGACCCGTTCGCCATTGGCCTCGGCGATTAAGTCGATATAAAAAGGAGGGACTTCGTTGATAGAGTTCTAGTCTGGTATAGTTAAATACGTCTCAACCGGACGAGGAATCTATGTTCCTGATTACGTCTCAACAGGACGAGGAATCTACGTTCCTGATTACGTCTCAACAGGACGAGGAATCCCTATTCCTTAACCCATTCCCAACCCCTGGGAATCCCATGCTTTGTAACGAAGTGTGAACTCACCTTGGTTTGCTCGGCAGATTACACAGAAAGGTCAAGTCTAGCAGCTAGTGGTCAACCACGTCCTAACAGGGTTACCATACAAGTCAGGTTTTGGTTTCACAGAGTGCACATAAGCATCACGTAAGATAGCACATAAGAAACACATACGGATCATGGCAACATAATACACACATAGAATGTTTTAAGTGTTATCAGTTTAACATACGGATGAAGCCCAAATAAGCATGATTAGTTCAACAAGTAGCCGGCCCATCAATTAAACAAATAAACAACTTGTGCGATCAGCTTTATTACCCAGCCCATGTCTACGGCCCAAATAACAACAAGCATCCTTGTGCGACTGGAAGCCCCTTGTGCGATCAGGGCCTCTTGTGCGACCAGATCTGCTTATGCGACTGGTCTTCTTGTGCGAGTGGGCATCTTGTGCTACCAAGATGCCTTGTGCGATTAGTTTTAAATTCCAGATTTCATGCAATCAGTTAACACTTCCGAATATCATGCATATTAGTTACATTGTTTCCAAATATTCGATTCAGTTATGATTATTCAATGGTTTCCAATTTACCATAATTCAATCAACAGTTACACCCTACAATAACCTTAAACATCGCTTTCAGTTACATGACCAATTATCACGAAATCACTCAATCAAGTCATCGAGATTTCTATCATATCCATTTATTCCATCTACCACTATTAAATCATAATAGTCAACGACACATGACAAGTTGTGATATTAATCGATTTCAATTAATGGCACACACACAATGAAACATCACATGTCTCTGACAAACCCTCATGCAAGCAAGGACTAATTGGCCGACCTCATGATTCCTTCTCTATTATTCTAACACATGTAGTTCATAAATCAGAATTCCTCATATATATTAAATTCATTAACCCACCATGTGACCCTATATATGTATCAGATTCCTCATGTCTATAAAATATCTATGTGGTTCCGGTTAATCAAGATTACACATACACAACCAACCAACCAATAATAATAACATACACGATTTCTAGACCATCAATTAACATTAAACTCCACTATCATGCAATCCTAGGTATTAGCAAATCAATCACATGTATCTGACAATCCATATGCAAAATATGGGTACATCCTTATCCGATGAGTGCCCTTTTCAAGACATAACACATGCATACATCATAACATCACAATCAGTTCATCATTTACATCAGATCATATGATCGCGAACATTACATAATAACAGTTATTTCATGATATCAAATAAATAGCCAACAAGTGTTTTCAATCAATTAATCGAATAAGGGTTAACACTAACCGTGATGAACAGAATAATGTCTAGATCGTCTTGAGAGTTTCCGGGGAACCCAAGGTTGCCGTCGGGTTTGAAAGAATATCGAGAGAGTGTGAGGGAGGTGATTAGGGTTTTGTGAGTTTTGTGTAATGAAGTAATATGAGGGTATACACAAGGTTTTGAGCGTATATGCATCTGACGAGTGAGCCGAGCCCAACTGGTGGTTTCGTTTGGGCCGAGGGCTAGCCCAAGATAGTTGAAAGAGTGTTGTGCGACTCGAGGGTGTATGGTGCAAATCAGTTATACATTGTGCGATCCACATATGACACACGTATATACATAATTGAAACATAACATTCAATAAATCATAAAGGTCCACATAATCACATAACGTTACATCAAAGTACAAAGAGGTTCAGAAATACGAGTTGTCACATTATCCCCAAGTTGAAAGAAATTTCGTCCCGAAATTTAGCACGTACTCACTGAGGAAGCTAGTTAAGTTGCATGGTTTTTCCTGGTTTTCCTGGGGTGTCACATCCTCCCCCCGTTGATCTGGAATTTCGTCCCGAAATTCCGTAGCTTCAGCCTCAGTAGTGGTTGTACCGGTTGCGAACAGTTGGGGATACTTTTGTTTCATCTGATCTTCGCGTTCCCAGGTGAACTCTGGGCCGCGACGTGAGTTCCATCGAACTCGAACGAGAGGTATTCTAGTACGCTTGAGGACCTTAACATCCCGGTCCGTGATTTCAACAGGTTCCTCGACGAATCGTAACTGCTCGTCGATCGTGAGCTCCTTCAAAGGAACTGCGTGGGTCTCATCTGACAGACATTTCTTCAGATTCGACACGTGGAAAACATCGTGAACTGCACTGAGTTCCGCTGGTAAGTTCAATCTGTAGGCCACCTTGCCTATTTTCTCAATGACTTCGAAGGGTCCAACGTATCGTGGGTTGAGTTTGCCGCGTTTGCCAAAACGAACCACACCCTTCCAGGGTGAAACTTTGAGTAGCGCTCGATCCCCAACTTGGAATTCGAGTAGTTTCCTGTCTTTATCGGCGTATGCTTTCCGACGGTCACGAGCTGCCGCCATTCGTTGTCGTATCTGGGCAATTTTCTCTATTGTGTCTACCACATGTTCTGGACCAGTAATCTGACTATCCCCCACCTCTGCCCAACAAAGAGGTGACCGGCATTTACGCCCGTACAATGCCTCAAACGGAGCAGCTTTAATGCTGGTGTGGTAGCTATTGTTGTACGAAAATTCCACAAGTGGCAGATGCTTTTCCCAGCCGTTGCCAAAGTCAATAACACATGCCCTAAGCATGTCTTCGAGGGTCTGGATGGTGCGTTCAGACTGCCCATCCGTTTGCGGGTGATAAGCTGCGCTCATGTCTAACCTTGAGCCAAAGGACTTGTGCATTGCTTGCCACAATTCTGATGTAAAACGTGCATCTCGATCCGAGATAATAGAGGTGGGCACCCCGTGCCTCGAGACAACTTCCTTGAGATATACTTCTGCTAAGGTGGAGAACTTATCTGTTTCTTTGATGGCCAAGAAGTGAGCAGACTTTGTGAGTCGATCCACGATCACCCAAATAGTATCGTTACCACGTTGTGATCTAGGCAGGCCAGTAACAAAATCCATGGAAATTTGTTCCCATTTCCATTGTGGTATCTCTGGTTGTTGAAGTGGGCCTGAAGGTTTCTGGTATTCCGCCTTGACTCTCGCACAAGTAAAGCACTTGCTAACGTAAGTTGCTACGTGGGCCTTCATGCTAGGCCACCAATATGTGGTTTTGATGTCGTGGTACATTTTGTCCGAACCAGGGTGCACTGAGTAGCGAGACTTGTGTGCCTTATCCATCACAAGCTCTCGTAGGTTGCCATAAAGTGGGACCCAGATGCGTCCTGTAACGTAGTAAGCACCGTCTTCCTTCTGTTCTAAGCGTTGCCTTGAGCCGCGTAGGGCTTCAGCCCTGACTTTTTTTGGTTTCAATGCTTCTACCTGAGCATCTCGTATCTGGGAAGGAAGACTAGACTGTATAGTGAGTTGTAAAGCTAGTACGCGCTCAGGCGCAGTGTCCTTTCGACTGAGGGCGTCAGCCACAACATTGGCTTTGCCTGGGTGATACCTAATCGAGCATTCGTAGTCATTCAGTAGTTCGACCCATCGTCGCTGTCGCATATTGAGTTCCTTCTGTTTGAAGATATGATCGAGGCTCCTGTGGTCAGTGTAGATGGCGCACTTGGTACCATGCAGGTACTGTCTCCATATCTTAAGTGCCAAAACAACAGCTCCCAGCTCTATATCGTGTGTAGTGTAGTTCCTTTCATGAACTTTAAGTTGGCGTGAGGCGTAGGCTATAACTTTATCCCGTTGCATCAATATACAACCAAGACCCTGAACTGATGCGTCGCAGTAAACCACAAAGTTGTCGGTGCCCTCTGGCAATGAAAGAATAGGTGCACTGCAAAGTCTATCCTTTAGGTGCTGAAATGCTAGTTCCTGTGCATTTCCCATCGATAAACAACGCCTTTCTGCGTTAGTGAGGTGAGAGGTTGTGCCATCTTAGAAAAATCCTTAATGAACCTCCTGTAGTAACCTGCCAAACCCAAGAATTGGCGAATTTCCGTTGGTGTGCGAGGTGCAGGCCAGCTCTTGATCGAGCCTACCTTGGATGGATCAACGTGAATCCCATCCTTGTTCACTACATGCCCTAAGAAGTGGACTTCACGAAGCCAGAAGTCACATTTAGAAAACTTAGCGTATAGCTGTTCCGTTCGTAGAAGTTCCAGTATGAGTCGTAAATGTTGCTCATGTTCCTCCTGACTCTTCGAATAGATCAGGATGTCGTCGATGAAAACAACGACGAACTTGTCGAGATAGGGTTTGCACACCCTGTTCATAAGATCCATAAATACGGCAGGCGCGTTCGTTAGCCCGAATGGCATGACCAAAAATTCGTAGTGACCGTAGCGTGTTCTAAACGCTGTTTTGGAGACGTCCTCGTCCCGGACTCTCAGTTGATGATAACCTGACCTTAGATCAATCTTCGAGTAATAGCTCGACCCTCGCAACTGGTCGAATAAGTCGTCGATGCGTGGAAGAGGATAGCGATTCTTCACAGTCACCTTGTTCAGTTCGCGGTAGTCTATACACATGCGGAATGTACCGTCCTTCTTCTTTACAAATAGTACTGGAGCTCCCCAGAGCGAAGAGCGAGGACGAATAAAACCCTTATCCAAGAGTTCTTGTAGTTGCGTAGACAGCTCTTCCAGTTCAGATGGGGCTAAACGATATGGTGTTCGAGCTATGGGTGTCGCTCCAGGAGCTTGTTACCATGAATTACCAAAGGTTCTTAACCAGCACAAGGAATGCGGACGATCTTTTCGTTGCAAAGAGTCTCTGTTCGATGTTGAGGTAGCCAATTCATACCAATAACGATGTCGAAACCATTACAACGTTGGGGTCATTCCTAATATCACCCTGTCTAATCACGAACACTCGACCCCTGGCACCATTGCCGTCATTATTACCCCCGTTGTTGTCCCATTGTTGTTCCCGTTTCCTTGGTTGTGGTTCTGATTCTGATTCTGGTTCAGCCGTGGGTAGCGTATCATGAAATGATCTCCAGCACCAACCTGATAACATCCCTTGTTATCCTGCTGTTGCTGCTGATTTTTGTGGAGCTTGTGGCTGCTGTTATTGGTTCTGGTTTGTAGGACGTGAGCTTCTACAATCTTTGGCTCCATGACCAAGCTTGTTGCATCTCTAACGACGATCCTTGTTGCACTGCCCGCTTTGGTGCAAATTACATCGATTGCACTTAGGGTGGTTTCCCTCGTATCCACCCTAACTTCGATTACCAAAAGACTGCTGACTGGGGCTCCTGTACTCGACTAAGATTGAACCGAAGTGAAACCCTTGCTTAAAATTCCATCCCACTTGCGTTTGTTGTCACTGGGAGCACCCGAAGTAGTTGTAGCAGCATTAATACGTTTCGGCAGTTTAATCTGTCCTACCGCCTGATCTAAGAGACGTTGAGCAAGACGAGTAATATCCTGGATAGTAGCAAGGTTAGCAGAAGTCACATGACTTTGAATCTCTGGTACTAGGCCTTTGGGGTACAGCTCAATGAGCTTGATGAGAGGATCCACCATTGTTGGACATAACACTGTCAGTTCGTTGGATCGTTTCGTGTAGGCTTCTATCTCTGACCTTGTCATCTTCAGGTTTAAGAACTCCATTTCCAGTTTGCGGATGTTATCTCGACTACGGCATTCATGTTTGGATCAGTTCCTTAAGAATCCTTCCATGGGGTGGCATTAGCAGCCGCTAACCTCAGCATCTGAACTTGTGCGTTTCATCATGTTAGCGCAGTGCCCTCGAGAGTACTAGTGGCGTACTTCACCCTGCGAGCTTCAGGGCATTCGCACGTTCTCTAAGACAGTCTCGATCTTTTTAAACCAATGGAGGAGTCTAACAGCTCCTTTAGTTGCACTGAAAGTACTAGGACGACAGTCCATGAACGTCCTGAATGTGCCTACAGGCGGCTGTGCGTTCTGACCTTGTTACGCGAGGACGAAAGAGACAGGGTTAAGCGCGAGAGTTGGATCATGAGAGTAGGATCTAACATCCTAGGGTAGGTTCGTAATAGCAGGTTATACCTCCTGCCTGAGCGGCCGCGAGTGCTGCCGTGACTTGTTCGTTGATAAGAGCCGTCAGCTGGCTTGAGTCAGGTTCACACGTTCCCTCATGATCTCACATCGAAGGATACACAAGTAGGAAAGGTGTCACGATTGTGTGTAAGTGTGGAGTGACAGTAGGGAGCAAGCACAAATGTGTTTTCAAACTATAGTTGCTACGTTTATCTAGGCATACCATGAGCAAAGTTCTATGCAATCTAGCAAGTAGGCAATATATAACGTAAACCATATCACCTAGAATGTCGAGCCTTGCACGTGGAGTGAAGCGTCGTTGTGGATCGTAGAGCACTGTACAGGTTATAGTCTGGTTTTAACAAAAACGTTTTCCTTTATTAAAACCAAGTTCTCTATAACCAATGGCTCTGATACCAATCTGTCACACCCCCAAAATCCACATGCGGAGTATCACCGCTTGGAGGCGTGACTGACCAGGATCAAACCACTAATCATATTGAACAAGTAAATAATTAAGTGTAAAAGTCCAACCAACACGATTAGTGTCCAAAGCAAACATAGTTAAGTTATGAGCGGAAGCATAATGTTTTAAAACCAAATCATAAGTTTAGATATTCAAAGGTTTAACATGGCACACAGCTGTCCATGTCCCACAACGACTCTTCCTTGTGCAAGCTCCAGCTAAGTACCTATAGACCTGCAAAGCATGTAGTAACGAGTCAACAACTAGTTGAGTGAGTTCACGTTTGGTTGTCCAGTTTATAGTTATTCCGAAAACGCAGTTTGTTCTTTACCAGCTATCCAGCCGTGGGGGTTACCCCATAGTTCGAAAAACGTTTATTAGTTACCCGTTCTTACGTTGGCTATTCCAGCCCGGCTCTATGGCCGTGGGGGCTACCCCATGTTTAATTCCCCAGACTCGTTACCATATCGACTACTAACGTTCGTCATGTTTAAGTGCCCTAACGTCTGTGTCTATCATCACTGACGTGCCATAGTCCATTAGTCCACGCCCGTCCTCTGCGGCACGGTGTGAGGTTTGTTAAACCTAATAGCGCTATTTAACTAATGACCCGTTCGCCATTGGCCTCGGCGATTAAGTCGATATAAAAAGGAGGGACTTCGTTGATAGAGTTCTAGTCTGGTATAGTTAAATACGTCTCAACCGGACGAGGAATCTATGTTCCTGATTACGTCTCAACAGGACGAGGAATCTACGTTCCTGATTACGTCTCAACAGGACGAGGAATCCCTATTCCTTAACCCATTCCCAACCCCTGGGAATCCCATGCTTTGTAACGAAGTGTGAACTCACCTTGGTTTGCTCGGCAGATTACACAGAAAGGTCAAGTCTAGCAGCTAGTGGTCAACCACGTCCTAACAGGGTTACCATACAAGTCAGGTTTTGGTTTCACAGAGTGCACATAAGCATCACGTAAGATAGCACATAAGAAACACATACGGATCATGGCAACATAATACACACATAGAATGTTTTAAGTGTTATCAGTTTAACATACGGATGAAGCCCAAATAAGCATGATTAGTTCAACAAGTAGCCGGCCCATCAATTAAACAAATAAACAACTTGTGCGATCAGCTTTATTACCCAGCCCATGTCTACGGCCCAAATAACAACAAGCATCCTTGTGCGACTGGAAGCCCCTTGTGCGATCAGGGCCTCTTGTGCGACCAGATCTGCTTATGCGACTGGTCTTCTTGTGCGAGTGGGCATCTTGTGCTACCAAGATGCCTTGTGCGATTAGTTTTAAATTCCAGATTTCATGCAATCAGTTAACACTTCCGAATATCATGCATATTAGTTACATTGTTTCCAAATATTCGATTCAGTTATGATTATTCAATGGTTTCCAATTTACCATAATTCAATCAACAGTTACACCCTACAATAACCTTAAACATCGCTTTCAGTTACATGACCAATTATCACGAAATCACTCAATCAAGTCATCGAGATTTCTATCATATCCATTTATTCCATCTACCACTATTAAATCATAATAGTCAACGACACATGACAAGTTGTGATATTAATCGATTTCAATTAATGGCACACACACAATGAAACATCACATGTCTCTGACAAACCCTCATGCAAGCAAGGACTAATTGGCCGACCTCATGATTCCTTCTCTATTATTCTAACACATGTAGTTCATAAATCAGAATTCCTCATATATATTAAATTCATTAACCCACCATGTGACCCTATATATGTATCAGATTCCTCATGTCTATAAAATATCTATGTGGTTCCGGTTAATCAAGATTACACATACACAACCAACCAACCAATAATAATAACATACACGATTTCTAGACCATCAATTAACATTAAACTCCACTATCATGCAATCCTAGGTATTAGCAAATCAATCACATGTATCTGACAATCCATATGCAAAATATGGGTACATCCTTATCCGATGAGTGCCCTTTTCAAGACATAACACATGCATACATCATAACATCACAATCAGTTCATCATTTACATCAGATCATATGATCGCGAACATTACATAATAACAGTTATTTCATGATATCAAATAAATAGCCAACAAGTGTTTTCAATCAATTAATCGAATAAGGGTTAACACTAACCGTGATGAACAGAATAATGTCTAGATCGTCTTGAGAGTTTCCGGGGAACCCAAGGTTGCCGTCGGGTTTGAAAGAATATCGAGAGAGTGTGAGGGAAGTGATTAGGGTTTTGTGAGTTTTGTGTAATGAAGTAATATGAGGGTATACACAAGGTTTTGAGCGTATATGCATCTGACGAGTGAGCCGAGCCCAACTGGTGGTTTCGTTTGGGCCGAGGGCTAGCCCAAGATAGTTGAAAGAGTGTTGTGCGACTCGAGGGTGTATGGTGCAAATCAGTTATACATTGTGCGATCCACATATGACACACGTATATACATAATTGAAACATAACATTCAATAAATCATAAAGGTCCACATAATCACATAACGTTACATCAAAGTACAAAGAGGTTCAGAAATACGAGTTGTCACAGACGTTTTCTGGTTTCAATGCTTCTGCCTGAGCATCTCGTATTTGGGATGGAAGACTAGATTGGATGGTGAGTTGTAAAGCACGTACGCGTTTAGGTGTAGGATCCTTTCGACTGAGGGCGTCAGCCACAACATTGGCTTTGCCCGGATGGTATTTGATTGCGCATTCATAGTCATTCAATAGCTCGACCCATCGACGTTGCTGCATGTTCAAATCCTTTTGCTTGAAGATATGCTCGAGAATCCTGTGATCGGTGTAGATGGTGCACTTGGTACCGTACATGTAATGTCTCCATATCTTGAGCACGAAAACAACAGCTCCCAGCTCCAGGTCGTGTGTAGTGTAGTTTCTTTCGTGAACTTTAAGTTGGCGTGATGCGTAAGCTATGTGTAACACCTGTGCCTCCACGGCCATCAAACAAATACCAAACCAATGAAATATTATATTTCATACTTGGGATTTGTAAAAATATGTGTATCATTTGCACATATCAATTCTCGTTCAATTTCAAACTCTAAATCGCTTTCTGGAGGGTTATACGCGCTCTGATGTGTAGATATAACCAGTTTAATCCAACGAACACTCCGGAATAGTGAAATAGGCTTAACATACCTTAAATAACCTTTACATAACTTAGATATAAGTTTTGGAAGGTTTGGTGTGGTGAAATCAAAGTTTAATCGCTTACAGGGACTAAAGTTGACAAACTGCGAAAGTATGCCAATTTGAACTGTAACAGACCTTCCGGAACATGACCATAAGTTAAACATACCATAAATATCCTTTACATAGCTTAGAAATAGGCTTTGAGGTGTTCGGTATGCTAAAATAAACTTTTGTGTCATTCAGGGACTAAAAGCGTCAAAAAGTGCACAAGTTTGCATTTTTACGCGTAACTTACGTTCTGAATACATCCGGACATCCAAAAATTTATGTAAGCACTAAAATATTTTATTTTAGTGTTCGGCATAAGAAAAATCCATTCGTCGCGTCATTTGGATCGTTTTTCGCGCTTGTGCGCATTCCGTCGTAATTAACCGAACAACGCAACCGTACGGTTAAACGAACCGACATCCGAGATATTTTTGAGCACATTTTAAGTTCCCTATACTTTAACTTCATTTTAGAGCTTTGAAATGGGGTTAACGGGCCTTAAACGTGTCGAAAATGGCCTAAATACAGTTCAGGGACCAAATATGTAAATCTGCCAAACTTATGAGTAGCGCACCGCTACACTTATATTGTAATGGTGCGCTAGCCAAGTCCAGACCAGATGCAGAGTTTCTTAACAGCCGGTTTGCAGCTGATTAACCACACCCACACATTCCCAATTGTCTAGTCATCTGATAAGGATCACATTTTAGTCACCATAAGGTTCCGACAAGTGTACGGGTTGGATTCATGGCACGTTTTCCATGAAACGATCCTAACGGTTCGGGTATTCCTATAAATACCCAACCCACTTAACCTCATTTCTCACAAGAATCTGGATTTGAGAGCTCTAAGTTGAAACCATTGTTTCATACCTGAGTTCTTGGATCGAGGTTAGCATTCGGGGACCATTCGTAAGTATTCTTTCGTTCTTTCCTTATTTTATTGCTTTTCGAGTCAGAAAGTCAAACTTTGTTTGACTTTCAGCGTTGACCAGTAATGGTCAATGCGAAGTTCGTTTGAACTTCGCAACGTGAGTGTAATCACGTTGGTCATAGTCCCTTGGGACTATGCCCACTGATTACCACGTTGTCTAGGGTCGTAGGGTAGGCGATCTAATAAATCGCCTATACCTTCGAACCCGACCCAGTTTGGTCGATCATTAGGATCCAACCAAATACATTAGGTGACCATAGTAGGTAGGGAATAACCTTCCGAGGTTATACCCTATGGTCACATCGTTTAAGTAGTTGTATGATAGGTAGTTTATATGCCTTAGGTAAATTACCAGAATACCCTTTTCATGTATAATTGGTAATTAAGCATATGTAACCTAAACTTTTGTCACATAACTGATTATGTAACATGTTTAGGCATATAACACTTGTCATAGGACTAGTTAGGCGGTCCGAACGCGTTTCACGCAAACGACGCGTTAAAGTAGCATAAGCTACCTAAACGGGTCGTAATGGGTCGTAAACAATTAGGTTAAGTTTCAGTTAGTATGTAGGCTTTGTTAAACCATATGACACGAGTCTCTATACTCGTTTGGTTTACGAACCCGCATTCTATCCGATCTTCCGATTTAGGTCCGGTTTATTAACATAGTTACCTATATTAGGTGCCGTTTGATTTCCGTGATCTCTAGCATTGTTTGGTTGTCACTCAAGGACTACTGAGCATTCTCAAGTGAGTACATAGACCCCTCTTTTACTGTTTTCCAAACTGTTTTGGGGTGGAACACATGTGCCTACTTGTTACTTTCGTGCTTTCCTGTTTTCACATCATATACTTGCTATGTTCATTAGTACATTTATAGTACATGATTTCATGGTGTTCTATGCTTTGTATGATGACTTTGCATACTTAGTACATTGTTTTACATGACTTTTCTACTTTGTATGATGACTTTGCATACTTAGTACATTGTTTTATACTGCATTTCTGTTGCATATGTTCCAGTAACATATGGACACATTGTTTTACAGCTCTACCCTGTATGTTTACTCTAGCATACTAGGTACATTATATTCATAAAACATGCTTACATTTTGGTATGACATTTGGTTTGTTTAAACTATACTATACATTCATTAACACCGATCATGCCGTTCGTTAGTAGGTAGTGGTACCATAGGACTTGACAAATCCCGTTCCGGACATCCCAGGGAAAGGGGATGAAAGGAATGACCGAATCCGAATACATATTCTCTTGATAACTCACTTTTACATAGTTATCCGTCTGTCTCAAGGCTTGGATGTATGAATTTTCACAATACCGCATAAATGTTCATATTCAGTATAGCATGCATATATCTTACAAAACATAACTTTGATTTAAACCAAGTTTTACTTCAATACTTTGTTTTGTACATTTTTACTTATGGTTTAAGTAGTCTAAATTTTACTTACCATACATATCATTTTGGTTATACATTTCTTGACTACTTTTGGATTATAAACATTTGACATGGTTTATACAAGGACTTTTGATTATTGGTTTAAACATAGACTTATTACATTGGTGGTTTGAGTAAGTGATTAAGTAACGATGCGTGTGTAATATGATACAAGCATGGTGGATACGCCGCTGGTACTTCCTATATATAAGTGTTTGTTTGGTATTACATATATCGTAGCGTTATTTGAATCATTTCAGTTTGATACATATAACATTTTATACAAATAACATACCTTTCACAATACATTGTTTTACAAACAACTTAACTTTTACAAACTCATTTTACATGGTTACTCATCTAACCATGCATTATTTTCTTATTTATACATATCATCTGAACTTATTGTTTTTCAAATGATTTACAAAGACAAAGCAAATTACAAGGTTCATGACTAAACATTTTATCAAACATAAGTCATGAAACCTATTTTCACAAAACCTATGTATCTCACAGGCATTTTTATGCTGACGTACCTATTTTCACATGTGTTTTTCAGGAGCTGTTGCATAAGATGATCAAGATACACATAGGCAGACTTGGGCTTTAGTGACAATAAAAGATGCAAGACTAGTTAATTATGTTGTATTTCTTTGTTTGTTAAGAGATTGTAACACTTTTAATCAATAAAGCGAAACTTTAATTTCCATGGTTGTGAAACATTAATTCTGTTACAACACTCCCCGATGTTTCCGCCACGTTTTGTATGTTCTACGTGGTCGGGGTGTGACAGAAAAGATGGTATCAGAGCCAATGGTTATAGGTAATTAGGTTATTAGTAATGCTTTGACCTAGTCTATAACCTTCTTAGGACCCTAACGCGAGTTTACTTGCGTTTAGTCATAAAACAATACCGTCACCTATCCTTAGGCGACGACCACAACGAGAACATAAATTTCAAAACCGCTTTGAAAACTAATCATCTGTTCTAGGATGATTGATTACTAGGTTTTGAACCCTCTATTGTAAGGTTTTGAACTCTCTATTATATGGTTTTGAACCTCTTTGAGTTTTCAAAACTTCGTCAAGGTTTTGGGTTTTAAATAATGTGAACACGTGCAAACTGGAAGGGTGAATGCTTGTATTCTGGGTTTTCTGTCTAGGCAAGCACTTCGTATACATCTCATCAGACGCGAGACCAGTTGTGCTTACCTGGGAATTCTTGGGATGAGTGTTCACTTATAGGCGAGCATGTCTTCGCGATACATTATTTTTGACCCATTTACTTTTATTAGTCACCGTCTCATTTGTTTGCCTTAGGTAACAAACAAATGATCGCAATTTTCATGCGTTATCTTTCTGTTTTGATTGTCCAATAATCTTTCACCTGTTTCTCCCTATGCCTTTCTTTTTCTTCAAAAATGTCTCTTCATCACGATGACGCCCAGATATCTGAGCAAGCAGCCAAATTCGCTCAGCGAATAGGCGAAGTAGTCCTGAAGACTGTTGAATTAGCTACTGCCATGTATCATCTCCAGGATGAAGCCACTCAAGAGTCACCAAGACAGGCAGGACCTAGTCAGGCGACAACACCATCAGCCAATAAACCAATCGAGGAATCAAAGACCGTGGATGAACGATCCCCTAAGAAGTCAAAGAAGCGAAAGGCTTCTCAGAACTTCGCCATGGTCGCTCACAATGGTAAAGCAGTCCCCAACCAACCAGCTCAACCCCCTGCTAGGTGTGTATGGCTTTTCCTATGATACCTACATCAAGGAACTATGTACCTTACAAACTACTCTTGTGATTTCTCTCTTTCAAATGATTGCTCATGATTCCCTCGAAAATTTTAAGTACTCGTTTCACTCTAAGAAACAAAGTACAGAAAATTAAGTGACATTATGAGTAATCGTGCTTTTCGCACATCTGTGCCTTTAAATCCTTGGTTAGATAACTAAGGGTATTTTCAAATCTCATACCTATTACGTTTTGATTTTTCAACATACACAGTACCAGTATTTCAAAACAATCTTCATGATCTCAAAACATTTCATATAGTTTGCAAACAATTTTTCTAGATGCATTGTCTATGTTATTTCAAAAACATTGGCCATGTTATCAAAACCAACCTTTCTAATTTCAAAATATTTCATATAGTCTGAAGACAATATTAACACAATACATTTTCTGATCAAGTGCATGATTTCGAAAAGCATCATTCATATCTTTCAAAAAAACCTTATACATAATTTCAAAATTCATCTCGCATGATTTTAAAACATTTTTGTAAATATATCTACCTAATACACCTACTTTATGATTTCAAAAAGTATTATATATAAGGTTTCAAAAACGTTAAACACATTTTTCTTAAAAGAACCCCATGCATAGTTTTCAAAAATATTTTCCTCATACATTGACTTAACCTTCAAAATTCTGCTTCATATGTCGCCTTGACATATCAAGCATCTCAACTTCATAAGCATTTTACATCATGTTTTGACCTAAGCACATCCAGTGCAAGGTTTCAAAACATCTTCAACTTCTAAAATTCATATGGGATCTTTTTATCTTTACAATGAGATCCTTGTGGATGATTATCGTTCAAATCAGAGTCCTTAATTGGATTCCTTATGTACCTTAATTCGAACACTTCGGTTCCTAGTAATCGAAATCGAATTTTCTTTTTGAATCTTTCTATCTTTATAGTTAGATTCTTGATAATGTTTAAAGTGCCAAATGAAATCCACGAGATGGATTCCTAGTGTGCTTTAAATACATGTACTCTGTTAGCAGAAAAAATTTATAGTTAAACAATTTTGTGGTTATGTGACTATGTGTTTATTCATCTTATGTTTTCTTTTATGCATTTTTGTGTTTTTAATACTCTGGATATTCGTTATCCAAATCCTCGCAGAATCTTTCATATCTTCATATGAGGGATTCGTAGCAGGATATTCAAAAGGTACTACCTTCAATCCTTAATGGGCTTCTATGTAATAGTTAAGACCCTTGGATTATATAAGTACCGCTCCATGTTTCATAAGAGATCCTTTTAGTGGTCTAGTCTAAAAGATTGATTCACAATTGGGTTAAAGGACGACATCTAGTGATGTAGCTGGACAGACTCCTTGATAAGTCTATTTAGATCATTTATTGATTTAATTTAAAGGACTCTATGGCGGTCTAGTTACACTCATCACAGGATTGTTCATTTGGTTTTCCCCTACACATTATAAAATAGACTGTGTGAACTATGCAAGGAATTGTCTAATTATGGACGCGTACATAATTATGAAATTTAGTGCACAGAAACCCAGTAATATTTATTATGTGTAAGAACCGATAGTGACAACAATAACGAAATGAGAACGATGTAATGGAGGTACGGTGGACGCACCAATGACGCTTCATATACTTGTATATAAGTATCCCTCTTACATTGCAATCATGATGTTATTAAAGGTTACTAGAAGTTCAGAACCCTAATCAATATTGTTCGATCTTTTCAACTTCATGTTTTCAAGCTCTCACAAGTTTCCTCTAAATAAATTTCGGGACGAAATTTCCTAAAGTAGGGGAGTCTGTAACACCTGTGCCTCCACGGCCATCAAACAAATACCAAACCAATGAAATATTATATTTCATACTTTGGATTTGTAAAAATATGTGTATCATTTGCACATATCAATTCTCGTTCAATTTCAAACTCAAAATCGCTTTCTGGAGGGTTATACGCGCTCTGATGTGTAGATATAACCAGTTTAATCCAACGAACACTCCGGAATAGTGAAATAGGCTTAACATACCTTAAATAACCTTTACATAACTTAGATATAAGTTTTGGAAGGTTTGGTGTGGTGAAATCAAAGTTTAATCGCTTACAGGGACTAAAGTTGACAAACTGCGAAAGTATGCCAATTTGAACTGTAACAGACCTTCCGGAACATGACCATAAGTTAAACATACCATAAATATCCTTTACATAGCTTAGAAATAGGCTTTGAGGTGTTCGGTATGCTAAAATAAACTTTTGTGTCATTCAGGGACTAAAAGCGTCAAAAAGTGCACAAGTTTGCATTTTTACGCGTAACTTACGTTCTGAATACATCCGGACATCCAAAAATTTATGTAAGCACTAAAATATTTTATTTTAGTGTTCGGCATAAGAAAAATCCATTCGTCGCGTCATTTGGATCGTTTTTCGCGCTTGTGCGCATTCCGTCGTAATTAACCGAACAACGCAACCGTACGGTTAAACGAACCGACATCCGAGATATTTTTGAGCACATTTTAAGTTCCCTATACTTTAACTTCATTTTAGAGCTTTGAAATGGGGTTAACGGGCCTTAAACGTGTCGAAAATGGCCTAAATACAGTTCAGGGACCAAATATGTAAATCTGCCAAACTTATGAGTAGCGCACCGCTACACTTATATTGTAACGGTGCGCTAGCCAAGTCCAGACCAGATGCAGATTTTCTTAACAGCCTGTTTGCAGCTGATTAACCACACCCACACATTCCCAATTGTCTAGTCATCTGATAAGGATCACATTTTAGTCACCATAAGGTTCCGACAAGTGTACGGGTTGGATTCATGGCACGTTTTCCATGAAACGATCCTAACGGTTCGGGTATTCCTATAAATACCCAACCCACTTAACCTCATTTCTCACAAGAATCTGGATTTGAGAGCTCTAAGTTGAAACCATTGTTTCATACCTGAGTTCTTGGATCGAGGTTAGCATTCGGGGACCCTTCGTAAGTATTCTTTCGTTCTTTTCCTTATTTTATTGCTTTTCGAGTCAGAAAGTCAAACTTTGTTTGACTTTCAGCGTTGACCAGTAATGGTCAATGCGAAGTTCGTTTGAACTTCGCAACGTGAGTGTAATCACGTTGGTCATAGTCCCTTGGGACTATGCCCACTGATTACCACGTTGTCTAGGGTCGTAGGGTAGGCGATCTAATAAATCGCCTATACCTTCGAACCCGACCCAGTTTGGTCGATCATTAGGATCCAACCAAATACATTAGGTGACCATAGTAGGTAGGGAATAACCTTCCGAGGTTATACCCTATGGTCACATCGTTTAAGTAGTTGTATGATAGGTAGTTTATATGCCTTAGGTAAATTACCAGAATACCCTTTTCATGTATAATTGGTAATTAAGCATATGTAACCTAAACTTTTGTCACATAACTGATTATGTAACATGTTTAGGCATATAACACTTGTCATAGGACTAGTTAGGCGGTCCGAACGCGTTTCACGCAAACGACGCGTTAAAGTAGCATAAGCTACCTAAACGGGTCGTAATGGGTCGTAAACAATTAGGTTAAGTTTCAGTTAGTATGTAGGCTTTGTTAAACCATATGACACGAGTCTCTATACTCGTTTGGTTTACGAACCCGCATTCTATCCGATCTTCCGATTTAGGTCCGGTTTATTAACATAGTTACCTATATTAGGTGCCGTTTGATTTCCGTGATCTCTAGCATTGTTTGGTTGTCACTCAAGGACTACTGAGCATTCTCAAGTGAGTACATAGACCCCTCTTTTACTGTTTTCCAAACTGTTTTGGGGTGGAACACATGTGCCTACTTGTTACTTTCGTGCTTTCCTGTTTTCACATCATATACTTGCTATGTTCATTAGTACATTTATAGTACATGATTTCATGGTGTTCTATGCTTTGTATGATGACTTTGCATACTTAGTACATTGTTTTACATGACTTTTCTACTTTGTATGATGACTTTGCATACTTAGTACATTGTTTTATACTGCATTTCTGTTGCATATGTTCCAGTAACATATGGACACATTGTTTTACAGCTCTACCCTGTATGTTTACTCTAGCATACTAGGTACATTATATTCATAAAACATGCTTACATTTTGGTATGACATTTGGTTTGTTTAAACTATAC
>JARYGA010057609.1:0-47871 GCA_030545235.1 Helianthus tuberosus
TGATGTTATGATTGAATGCAATGATATTAAAGAAGTCACACCATAATCACGCTTCCACAAAAGTAAGGGTGTGACAGTATCTTTAATAGGCCCTGAAAGACCTCTTTAACAAGACTAACAAACCAACACATGATTTGTTAATCAGAAAACAGTTTCTGTCGTTACCCACATTACCCACCAAAGGGATAGTCTGAAAACGGGATTTGTCAGATCCTATGGTACCACAACATACTACTGGTCGGCTTGATCACATTATTGAAATCATCGTGTTTTATATAAACCATAACATTTGTTTATGAAAACTTAAAAAAAACATTTAGCACATATGAGTCACCCTAAAACAATTGAAAGCATAAAAGAGGGGAGCTATGTACTCACTTGAGATTGCAAGTATCCTTGATTAAGTGATCTAACAAATCTCGGGAAATCAAGTAATCAAGTGGCACCTACTATGGAATCAATATGTTAATAATCGAGGCCTAAATCGGAAGATCGGGTAGAAAGTGGTCTTGTAAACCAAATGAGTGTTGGAACTCATGTAATATGGTTTAACAAAGCCTACATTCTGATTTGAAACCTATCCTAAGTGCTTATGACCTGTTATGACCCGTTAAGGTAGTTTACGCTACTTTAACGCATCCTTTGCGCAAATGCGCGTTCGGATGGCCTAACATGTCCTATGACAAGTATTATATGCCTAAAGATGTTTAATTATGTTGCATAATCAGTTTAAGTGTCAAAATTTTGGTTACATATGCTTAAATTAAAATTATGCGTGAAAAGGGCATTTTGGTCATTTTCCTAAGGCATATAAACTACCTATCATACAACTAACTAAACTAAGTGACCATAAGGTATAACCTCGGAAGGTTATTCCCTATACAACTATGGTCACAAAATATGTTTGATCGGATCCTAATGATCGACCAAACGGGTCAGGTTCAAAAGTCTAAGCGGTTGTCGAGACCGCTTGACTTACAACCCTAAACAAGCACTAAACTAGAAGTGACGAGTTAAACATGTTAAAACATGTTTAACTAAGTTAAAAAACTGATTTGGTATCAAAACAAAGTGTTTTGATACCCGAAAATAGTTTCGAAAATTCACATAATCGTGCATTTTGACCGAAACTTTGACTCGTCACTTCGACTAGTCAACGTGGTAATTAGTAGGTATAATTGCAAGGGATTATAACCATAGTGATTACGCTCATGTTGCAAAGTTCGATTGAACTTTGACTTGACCAATTCATGGTCAAAACCGAAAGTCAAACGGTAGTCAAACTGTTTGACTTTCAGGTTGTAATTGCTGAAATGAATGAACAAGTCATGAAAGAACACATACAAGTGCTCTAAATCTGGAAAAATGACTAGAGAAACTCAGGTAAGAGGCCTCCAACAAAGTGGTAGCCTCTACTTAGAGTTTGAGAGAAGACAATGAACAAATGAGCAAGGAAAATGGGCAGATTTGAGGGGTTTATATAGTTTTTGAGAAGCCATAAGATCTTGACATGTGGATTGTGTGATGAGCAAGGAATGATGTTAACCCTACATGTGTTTGGTCTAGGTTATAAGCCTTGGTGATCACTTAAATTGGTGAGCAAGACTTGAAAACAATTAACAAAAACCAAGTGCAGCAAGCTGTGTTTCAAAAACAAGGTTTCTGCCCAGATGTAGCCCTCGCGTCGTGCGACAGCAAAAGACCAGGGCCGTCGCGTGGCGTGACCCCTTGCTACCAGCTTTCAGAAAATGTCAGAAATGGTCCATGCACGTATTTTAATGCATTTTCGACGCGTTTAACCCCCGTTAGTCCATTTTCAAGGCTCTAAAAGGATGTTAAAGCATAGGGGACTTGAAATATGCTTGAAAATATCATGGATGTCGGTTCGTTTGTTTGTACGATCGCGTTGTTCGGTTAATTACAACGAAACTCGAACGGACGCGAAAACGATACAAATTGCGCGACGAATGGTATTTTTGCATTCCCATCACTAAAATATAATATTTTAGTGATTACAAAAATTTTTGGATGTCCGGATATGGTCAGAGCGCAAGATATGCACGTATATGCAAACTTTCGTAGTTTTGACGCTTTTAGTCCCTGTGATCAAATAAGCTTGTTTTCGCCATACCAAACCCTTCAAAACTTATTTCTAAGTTATGTAAAGGTTATTTAAGGTATGTTAAGCTTATGTCACTGTTCCGGAGTGTACGTTTCGTTAAACTGATTACATTTGTGTAATAGTTTACGTAAAACTTCCAGAAAAGCTTCTCGAGAGTTCGGAATCATACGAAATTTGATATGTGTACTTGTTATATGTAATTGTAAAAATCCCATGAATGAAACACAAGATTTCATTGGATTTGTATTTGTATGATGATCGTAGAGGCACAAATGTCATAGGTATCCAGATTAAGATTCATCCAGACTCGGTTTAATTTAGATTATTCAACTTCCCTAGCATGCGAGATTCAGAATGGTTGTTTTACGAATCGTATAGCATCTAGAGTCAGCTACATTCAGATGGCACCCATACTCGGTTGAATTCGGATCTTGAAACATCACTAATCAGAAGGACCCACAATGGGTGGTATCCGGATTCTGTTTCATCCAGACTCAGTTTAATATGGACCATACAACTTCTGTAGGTTGCGAGATTCAGAATGGTTGTTTTACGAATCGTATAGCATCCAGAGTCGGCTACATTCAGATAGCATCCATACTCGGTTGAATTCGGATCCTGTAACATCACTAATCAAAAGGACTCACAACGGGTGGTATCCGTGTCCTGTACCATCCAGACTCGGTTTAATTTTGATCATTCAGCTTCCCTAGCATTCGAGATTCAGAATGGTTGTTTTACGAATCGTGTATCAACCAAAGTCGGCTACATTCAGATAGCATCCATACTCGGTTGAATTCGGATCCTATAACATCACTAATCAGAAGGACTCACAATGGGTGGTATCTGGATTCTGTTTCATCCAGACTTGGTTTAATTTGGATCATTCGTTGTTTTACGAATCATATAGCATCCAGAGTCGGCTACATTCAGATAGCATTCATACTCGGTTGAATTCGGATTCTGAAACATCACTAATCACAAGGACTCACAATGGGTGGTATTCGGATTCTGTTTCATCCAGACTCGGTTTAATTTGGATCATTCAACTTCCCTAGCATGCGAAACTCGGAATGGTTGTTTTACGAATCCTATAGCATCAAGAGTCGGCTACATTCATGTCACACCCCGAAATATCAGAGCTTGGTGTGACTGGACCGGTATCTTCATTGCACAGTGGAAGCAAATAAGCTAAGACTTCTGGAAAACGAACGCCCACTAAGTACTCGACTCCACATGGTTCTCCTATTCCAACCACGCCATGATTTGAAAAAGTAACCTGAGAAAGAAACATGCGAAAAATCAACATAAAGTTTAGCGAGTTCATAGTTTGTTTTGGAAAAGATTTTAAACAAATCTTTTTGTTCACCGGTTTAAAATTTGTTGAGAAAACATAATAAAAATCATTTTTCTCGGCATGTTATATGAAAACTGTGAGCTCCAAATAAACTTGTAAACATTTGAGAGATTCTTTTGAAAACAGGTATGTAAAGCGTCTATGAACCGATCATTAATGTTTTGCAAGGACATTAACATATGTGATGACATAGGGAGTACTCAACCCGAGTAGACTATTATTAGTTTCGAATCACCTCGACTGTGTCGAATCACCTCGACTGTGTCAAATCACCTTGATTGTGCCAAATCCCCTTGACTGTATCAAATCACCTTGACTGTGTCAAATCCCCTTGACCGCTGTCGAATCACCTCGACTGGGACACAACAACACTCTAAGTGGTCACATAAGGACCATGAGTGGGGCTCGGCCGTACCCGTTAGATCTAACCCTTGTCCATGATTCTTATGAGAGTTAATGGCATTTCAGTTTCAGCCTATGCTCACATGATCTAATAGTTCATTTCATAGCCAAAACATACCCATGTTGACATGTATTTCACCCCCGAGAGTTATAAATCTGAAAACAGTTAATAGAAAAGGGGGACATGAACCCATTGGGTTGTCTCGTTTTGTGTACGCAGACCAACCCAGTCTCATTGTTGTAACTAGGACATTCTCGTCTCTAGTCATGAAAATCATGCTCGTTTCGTAAATACGCATTCGTTTTGTAAAACCAGTGTATTTAGTATAAATCGTTCGTAAACCATTTGAGTTCCTTGAAATCCATTCGTAACATGATTTAGAAATATGAGTTTTCGTTTATCGAAAAATTGTTTACTTTTGAAAAACTCACATGTCTTTCCACCCCTGAAAACATTTATAAAAATGTAAAACCGTAAAAAGTGGGGGTTATGAACTCACCTGTATTTCCATGTGCAAAGCTAGCTAAAAGTGCATTCCATAGTGTCGTTTCCAAACGTGATTCGCTAGTGTGCATTCTACAATATTCCTAACACGGAATATCTATAAGATTCTAAATAAATACAGTAACTAAACTACGTGTCACCGAGCTCTACCGAATCGTTACCGAACGATTCGACGATAAGTTGTTAACTTAATGTAAACGATTAAGCTACACTTGCTTAGTTCGTTTATTGACGGTAATTAATAAGTCTTGGAAAGGCTTAGTTCTCGAGAGATTTAACATATATAAATATTTATATAGAAATATATAAATATATTGGTAGAATCTTGTTAGTCGGCTTGAGAAGTCGTTTGTGTATGTAATAAACATTTATATGAAAATAACATGTAACCACCTTGCACGTTGATATATATGATATATAATGTGTCGTTTAGGCGTTTGAAATAAATATGAAAGTTATATTTATTTAAAAAAATCATCGAGCTTTTGACGTTTGAAAATAAATATATAAGTATATTTATTTTTATAAAACAATTCGTGTTGTACGATATTAGAAATAAATATATAAACTATATTTATTTTTATAAAACGAATTCGTGTTGCTCGATAATTGAAATAAATATATAAACTATATTTATTTTATAAAACGAAATCGTGTCGTTTGATAGTGGAAATAAATATATAAACTATATTTATTTTTTAAAACGAAATCGTGTCGTTTGATATTTGAATTAAATATATAAACTATATTTATTTTTATAAAAAAAGTTCGTATTGTTTGATATTCGAAATAAATATATAAACTATATTTATTTTTATAAAAAGGATTCGTATTGTTGTATATTCGAAATAAATATATAAACTATATTTATTTTTATAAAAACACACGTTGTTTCTTGTATGTTATAAAGTGTCGTCGAGGAAATATATACATATATATTGATTGTCATAAAGGTCGTTTGCCATCGATAGTTGTCATTTTATAATAAAACACGTTTTGTTTTTACGGATTTTCTCAAAAAACGGGCAGAATTTTCTCTATTTTTGGACGCCCCCGACACCACAAGTTGTCGTTATTTTATCAAAATTCAATCAAGATTCAAACAATATATCAATTCTTTTCTTTTCGTCAAGTGCCAAAACGTAAATAGTCACTATTTATAAACTACGTTTACGATGGTTCAAGCTCGGTTTCGTGAGTAAAACTAACATTAATCTAACTATAAACAGTTTAACGTGTTCGTTTAAATTTTACAGCATCTCGTGTTGACTGGGTTTAATCTCAGTTGACCGGTGTTGACCGAAGCTGACCGGTTGACCCGTCTTTGACCCGAACAATGTTTGACCCGAAAACCCGAAGTCTAACCCAAACTCGTATCAGCAAAATGAAACTTCAAATCTGATGTTGAGCTGAATCTCAAACCCGAACGGCTGACCCGAACCAACCGACCCGAACCAAACCGTTTGACTGAGTTGACTCGGTTTGACCGAGTCAACTGAACCGCTTCATTATATGACTCGAACCGGCTGACCGGAATCGAAACCGAGTCGAAGCTAACCATGACACACGAACACGAACCCGAACCACGGCTGACTCCAATCCAAGAACCCAAAACTCCCACTTTAAAAATTCTAATCTCGAACCCGCTGAACAACCAGGCGAACCAAAGCCGAGCTGAGACTCTATCGAGCCTGAATCTGTCGGATTTGACAGCTAAACCCCGTGAACCCAAACCAAAACATGAAATCTGAACACTTGAGCCACTGACCATGTTGACTTGAACGAAACTCCGAACCAAATTCGCAATAGAGCAGATCTGAACGCGACAGCCACCACAGCCGCCATCGCTCGTCGCCGCTGTCAGAGAGACGGCTTTGTCGACGGTCAGCCGCTGTTACCATCTCTCTCTCTGTTCCCTCTCTCTCTCCACCGTTTCTCTTTCTCTCTTTCTGTTCCCTCTATATATCGCCGCCGCAAGCCACTGTTACCGGTGTCGGAGAAGACGACCGGAGCTTCTCCGGTGATTGTAATGTAGAGAGGGAGAAGGGGGAAAGGTGGGTGTGCGACTGTGGAAGACCCGTCGCCGGGGTTACAGCCGACACCGGCTCCGACCGCCGGTGAAATGAGGGAGTCAAGGTGGGAGGGGTGCAGTTGTTGTAACACCTGTGCCTCCACGGCCATCAAACAAATACCGAACCAATGAAATATTATATTTCATACTTGGGATTTGTAAAAATATGTGTATCATTTGCACATATCAATTTTTGTTCAATTCCAAACTCTAAATCGCTTTCTGGAAGGTTATACGCGCACCGATGCGTAAATATAACCAGTTTAATGCAACAAACACTCCGGAATAGTGACCTTTACATAACTTAGAAATAAGTTTTGAAGGCTTTGGTATGGCAAAAACAAGTTAATTCGCTTACAGGGACTAAACTTGACAAACTGCGAAAGTATGCCAATTTGAACTGTAACAGACATTCCGGAACATGACCATAAGTTAAACACACCTTAAATATCCTTTATATAGCTTAGAAATAGGCTTTGAGGGGTTCGGTGTGCTAAAATAAACTTTTGGCTCATTCAGGTACTAAAAGCGTCAAAAAGTGCACAAGTTTGCATTTTCGTGCATAACTTACGTTCTGAATACATCCGGACATCCAAAAATTTATGTAATCACTAAAATATTTTATTTTAGTGTTTGGCATAAGAAAAATCCATTCGTCACGCCATTTGGATCATTTTTCGCGCTTATGCGCATTCCGTCGTAATTAACCGAACAACGTAACCGTACGGCTAAACGAACCGACACCCGAGATATTTTTGAACACATTTTAAGTTCCCTATACTTTAACTTCATTTTAGAGCTTTGAAATGGGGTTAACAGGGCTTAAACGTGTCAAAAAAAAAACGCATCGAAAACCAAGTTTTGAGGTTGCAGGGACTGAAACTGTAAATCTGCCAAACTAGGTCCGTAAACAGGGGCCAGATGCAGCAAAACATTTTTTTTTCATCTTTTAACAGCCCTTAACACTCTCCAAAGGTCAAGTGCCAAGTGTCAAACTCTTATGGTGAGTGGCCTTTTTGGGTACCATAAGGTTCCGACACATGTACAGATGAGATTAAGGCACGTATTTCGACAAACGATCCTAATGGTGGACCATTCACTATAAATACCCCTTGCCATCCAACCTCTAAACTCACTAGAATCTGATCTCAAATGCTCTAAGTTGAAACCTTTGTTTCATACCTGAGCTATTTTGATCTAGATTAGCATTCGGGGACCCTACGTGAGTATTCTTTCGTTCTTTTATTGCTTTTCGAGTCTGAAAGTCAAACTTTGTTTGACTTTCTGCATTGACCAGCTTATGGTCAATGCGAAGTTCGTTTGAACTTCGCAACGTGATTGTAATCACGATGGTTATAGTCCTTTGTGACTATACCTACTGATTACCACGTTATCTAGGCTCAGTGACGAGCCGTAGTTTCGGTCAGAATACGTATTCTTGCGTATTTTGTAACCAAACTACTTATGGGTATCAAAACCGTTTGTTTTGATACCAAACCTGTTTTCTAAACTTAGTTAAGCATGTTTTAACATGCTTAGCTCGTCACTTTTAGTTTAGTGCTTATATAGGGTCGTAAGGTAAGCGATTTAAACAATCGCTTATACTTTCGAACCCGGCCCGTTTGGTCGATCATTAGGATCCGACCAAGCACATTAGGTGACCATAGTATATAGGGAATAACCTTCCGAGGTTATACCTTATGGTCGCTTCGTTTAAGTAGTTGTATGATAGGTAGCTTATATGCCTTAGGTAAATTACCAAAATGCCCTTTTGACGCCAAAATTCATTTTAAGCATATATAACATAACTTTTGACATCTAAACTGATTTGACAACAATATTAGACATGTTAAGGCATATGTTACTTGTCATAGGACTAGTTAGGCGGTCCGAACGCGTTTTACGCGAACGACGCATTAAAGTAGCATAAGCTACCTAAACGGGTCGTAATGGGTCGTAAGCACTTAGGTTAGGTTTCATTTAGTATGTAGGCTTTGTTAAACCATACTACATGAGTTCCCATACTCATTTGGTTTACGAGCCCTCATTCTATCCGATCTTCCGATTTAGGTCCGGTTTATTAATGTAGTTACCTATATTAGGTGCCGTTTGATATTCCGAGATCTCTAGCATTGCTTGGTGGTTATCTTAGGACTTCTGAGCAATCTCAAGTGAGTACATAGACCCCTCTTTTACTGTTTTCCAAACGTTTTGGGGTGGAACACATGTGCCTACTTGTTACTTTCATGCTTTCCATGTTTTCACATTATATACATGCTATGTTCATTAGTACACTATTAGTACATGATTTCATTACATTTTATGCTATGTATGTCCATTGTGTGCATACTTAGTACATTGTTTTACATCACATCACATCACATGCTATGTATGTCCATTTAGTACATGCTTAGTACATTATTTTACATTGCATCTCTGTTGCATATGTTCCAGTAACATATGGACACATTGTTTTACAGCTCTACCTTGTATGTTTACTCTAGCATACTAGGTACATTATCTTCATAAAACATGCTTACATTTTGGTATGACATTTGGTTTGTTTAAACTATACTATACATTCATTAACACCGATCACGCCGCTCGGTAGTAGGTAGTGGTACCATAGGACTTGACAAATCCCATTCCTGAAATCTCGGGTTTGTTTGGACGTAAGGAATGACCGAATCCGAATACATATTCTTTTGATAACTCATTTTTACATAGTTATCCGACTGTCGCAAGGCTTGGATGTATGAATTTTTACAATACCGCATAAATGTTCATATTCAGTATAGCATGCATATATTTTACAAAACCTAACTTTGATTTAAACCAAGTTTTACTTCAATACTTTGTTTTGTGCATTTCATCTATGGTTTAGTTGATGCATTTCACTAGCCATACATAAACATTTGTTACACATTACTTGACTACTTTTGGACTATCAACATTTGACATGGTTTATACAAGGACTTTTGACAATTGGTTTAAACATAGACATCTTATATTGGTGGTTTGGTTTGAGTAAGTGATTTAAGTAACGAGGCGTGTGTAATATGATACAAGCATGGTGGATACGCCGCTGGTACTTCCTATATATAAGTGATTGTATGGTATTACATATCGTTGCGTTATTTGAAATCATTTCAATTTAGACATATAACATTTTATACAAATAACATACTTTTCACAATACATTTTTTACAAACAACTTAACTTATACAAACTCATTTTTACATGGTTATTCATTTAACCATGCATTATTCTCTTATTTATACGTATCATTTGAACTTATTGTTTTTCAAATGATTTACAAAGACAAAGCAAATTACAAGGTTCATGACTAAACATTTTCTTAAACAGATGTCATGAATCTTATTTTCACAAAACCTGTGTACTCGCCGGCATTTTTATGCTGACGTACCTATTTTCACATATGTTTCAGGAAATGAAGCATAGGATTGATCAAGATACACTTAGGCGGACATGGGCCTTAGTGACAATAAAAGATGCAAGACTAGTTATTTTGTTATGTTTCTTTGATTGTCAAGACATTGTAACTCTTTTAATCAATAAAACAATATTTCAAGTTCCATGTGTTATGAAACAATGATTCTGTTACAACACTCCCCGATGTTTCCGCCACGTTTTGTAGGTTCTACGTGGTCGGGGTGTGACAGAAAAGTTGGTATCAGAGCTCATGGTTATAGGGAATTAGGTTATTAGTAATACTTTGACCTAGTCTATAACCTTCTTAGGACCCTAACGCGAGTTTACTTGCGTTTAGTCATAAAACAATACTGTCACCTATCCTTAGGCGATAACCACAACAAGAACATAAATTTCAAAACCACTTTGAAAACTAATCATCTGTTCTAGGATGATTGATTACTAGGTTTTGAACCCTTTATTGTAAGGTTTTGAACCCTCTGTTATATGGTTTTGAACCCCTTTGAGTTTTTCAAAACCTCGTCAAGGTCTTGGGTTTTAAATAATGTGAACATGTGCAAACTGGAAGGGTGAATGCCTGTATTCTGGGTTTTCTGTCTAGGCAAGCACTTCGTATACATCTCATCAGACGCGAGACCAGTTGTGCTTACCTGGGAATTCTTGGGATGAGTGTTCACTTATAGGCGAGCATGTCTTCGCGATACATTATTTTTGACCCATTTACTTTGATTTCTCACCATCTCATTTGTTTGCCTTAGGAAACAAACAAATGATCACAATTTTCATTCGTTACCATTCTGTATTGATTATCCAATAACCTTTCACCTGTTTCTTCCTATGCCTTTCACTTGCTTCTAGAATGTCTCTTCCTCTCAGCACCGGTCAAATGTCCGAGCAGACAGCCAAATTCGCTCAACGAATAGGCGAAGTAGTCCTGAAGACTGTTGAATTAACTACTACCATGTATCGTCTCCAGGATGAAGCCACTCAAGAGTCACCAAGACAGGCAGGACCTAGTCAGGTGACAGCACCATCAGCCAAGAAACCAATCGAGGAATCAAAGACCATGGATGAACGATCTCCTAAGAAGTCAAAGAAGCGAAAGGCTTCTCAGAATTTCGCCGTGGTCGCTCACAATGATCAAGCCGTCCCCAACCAACCAGCTCAACCCCCTACTAGGAAGCCATACAATGGAACTGCACCCTTGTGCAACCAATGTAGCCTCCATCATCATGCTAGTGTGAAGTGCCGCAAATGCCAGATTTGTGGACTTATAGGTCATACAGCAAGGGTTTGCCCAACTGCAGCTGTACCAAATCAAGCTGATGACAATCCTGCTCAAGTTCGTTTCTCGCCGGGGTCTTGCTACAACTGTGGCGAGATGGGCCATTTCCGGAGGGATTGCCCAAAGCTTGCTAATGCAAATCTGACCCTCGGATGAGCATTTGACTGAACAAAGGATGTTGCTGTCTTATGCTTTTGTTCTTTTATTTTCTTGTAATGTGAAACAATCTGTTTTGTTTATAAATAAATTATTGTTCACAAATTCTGATGTACAATTGTAGTTACATATGTGTATGACTTTTCCTATGATACCTACATTAAGGAACTATATTCCTTACAAACTACTTTTGCGAATTTCCCATTCTTGCGTTTGTTCATGATTCCTTTGGAAAATTCTAAGTACTCGTTTCATTCTAGGAAACGAAGTACAAGAAATAAATCGAAATTATGAGTAATCGTGCTTTTCACACATCTGTGCCTTTGAATTCTTGGATAGATAACTAAGAGTATTTTCAAATCTCATACCCATTACGTTCTGATTTCTTCAACATGCATAACATAAGTTTTCAAAACAACCTACATGATTTCAAAACATCCTATACATAGTTCGAAAACATTTTTAATATAGTGTATTTACTTAAACATAACAAATGCACAAAGCTTTGTCTGTATTTTCAAAAACAACCTTCATGATTTCAAAATGTCTCATATAGCCTGAAAACAATATTAGTACAATATATTTTCTTATCAAGTGCATGATTTCAAAAGCATCATTCATGTTTTCCAAAAACCTTATACATAATTTCAAAATTCATTTCGCATGATTTTAAAACATTTTTATGAATATACCTACCTAATACAACTACTTTATGATTTCAAAGGTATTATATATAAGGTTTCAAAAACATTGAACACATTTTTAGAACCCCATGCATAGTATTGCAAAAAAAAATATTTTTCTCATGCATTGACTTAACCTTCAAATTTCGCTTCATATGTCGCCTTGGCATATCGAGCATCTCAACTTCATAAGCATTTCAACTTCATGTTTTGACTTAAGCACGTCCAGTGCAAGGTTTCAAAACATCTTCAACCTCTAAAATCCATATGGATCTTTTTATCTTCACAATTAGATCCTTGTGGATAATTGTCATACAAATCAGAGTCCTTAATTGGATTCCTTATGTACCTAAATTCGAACATTTCGGTTCCTAATAATCGAAATCGAATTTTCTTTTTGAATCTTTCTATCTTTATAGTTAGATTATTGATAACGTTTAAAGTACGAAATGAAATCCACGGAATGGATTCCTAGTGTGCTTTAAATGCATGTACGCAATTAACAAGACAAATTAACAAACAATTTTGTGGTTATGTGACTATGTGTTTATTCATCTTATGTTTTCTTTTATGCATTTTGTGTTTTTATACTCTGATATTTGTTATCCAAATCCTCGCAGGATCTTTCATATCTCAATATGAGGGATTCGTAGCAGGATAGTCAAAAGGTACTGCCTTAAATCCTTAATGGGCTTCTATATAATAGTTAAGACCCTTGGATTATATAGTACCACTCCATGTTTCATAAGAGACCCTTTTAGAGGTCTAGTCAAAAAGATTGATTCACAATCTGGTTAAAAGACGACATCTAGTGATGTAGCTGAACAGACTCCTTGATAGTCTATTTAGATCATTTATTGACTTAATTAAAAGGACTCTATGGCGGTCTAGTCACACTCATCACAGGTTTGTTCATTTGGTTTTACACTACACATTATAAAATAGACTGTGTGAACTGTGCAAGGAATTATCTAATTATGGACGCGTACATAATTATGAAATTTAGTGCACAGAAACCCAGTAAGATTTATTATGTGTAAGAACCGATAGCGACAACAATAACAAAATGAGAACGATGTAATGGAGGTACGGTGGACGCACCAATGATGCTTCATATACTTGTATATAAGTGTCCCTCTTACATTGCAAGCATAATGTTATTAAGGTTACTAGAAGTTCAGAACCCTAACCAATATTGTTCGATCTTTTCAACTTCATGTTTTAAACTCTCACAAGTTTCCTCTAAATAAATTTCGGGATGAAATTTCCTAAAGTAGGGGAGACTGTAACACCTGTGCCTCCACGGCCATCAAACAAATACCGAACCAATGAAATATTATATTTCATACTTGGGATTTGTAAAAATATGTGTATCATTTGCACATATAAATTTTTGTTCAATTCCAAACTCTAAATCGCTTTCTGGAAGGTTATACGCGCACCGATGCGTAAATATAACCAGTTTAATGCAACAAACACTCCGGAATAGTGACCTTTACATAACTTAGAAATAAGTTTTGAAGGCTTTGGTATGGCAAAAACAAGTTAATTCGCTTACAGGGACTAAACTTGACAAACTGCGAAAGTATGCCAATTTGAACTGTAACAGACATTCCGGAACATGACCATAAGTTAAAAACACCTTAAATATCCTTTATATAGCTTATAAATAGGCTTTGAGGGGTTCGGTGTGCTAAAATAAACTTTTGGCTCATTCAGGTACTAAAAGCGTCAAAAAGTGCACAAGTTTGCATTTTCGTGCATAACTTACGTTCTGAATACATCCGGACATCCAAAAATTTATGTAATCACTAAAATATTTTATTTTAGTGTTTGGCATAAGAAAAATCCATTCGTCACGCCATTTGGATCATTTTTCGCGCATATGCGCATTCCGTCGTAATTAACCGAACAACGTAACCGTACGGCTAAACGAACCGACACCCGAGATATTTTTGAACACATTTTAAGTTCCCTATACTTTAACTTCATTTTAGAGCTTTGAAATGGGGTTAACAGGGCTTAAACGTGTCAAAAAAAAAACGCATCGAAAACCAAGTTTTGAGGTTGCAGGGACTGAAACTGTAAATCTGCCAAACTAGGTCCGTAAACAGGGGCCAGATGCAGCAAAACGTTTTTTTTTCATCTTTTAACAGCCCTTAACACTCTCCAAAGGTCAAGTGCCAAGTGTCAAACTCTTATGGTGAGTGGCCTTTTTGGGTACCATAAGGTTCCGACACATGTACGGATGAGATTAAGGCACGTATTTCGACAAACGATCCTAATGGTGGACCATTCACTATAAATACCCCTTGCCATCCAACCTCTAAACTCACTAGAATCCGATCTCAAATGCTCTAAGTTGAAACCTTTGTTTCATACCTGAGCTATTTTGATCTAGATTAGCATTCGGGGACCCTACGTGAGTATTCTTTCGTTCTTTTATTGCTTTTCGAGTCTGAAAGTCAAACTTTGTTTGACTTTCTGCATTGACCAGCTTATGGTCAATGCGAAGTTCGTTTGAACTTTGCAACGTGATTGTAATCACGATGGTTATAGTCCTTTGTGACTATACCTACTGATTACCACGTTATCTAGGCTCAGTGACGAGCCGTAGTTTCGGTCAGAATACGTATTCTTGCGTATTTTGTAACCAAACTACTTATGGGTATCAAAACCGTTTGTTTTGATACCAAACCTGTTTTCTAAACTTAGTTAAGCATGTTTTAACATGCTTAGCTCGTCACTTTTAGTTTAGTGCTTATATAGGGTCGTAAGGTAAGCGATTTAAACAATCGCTTATACTTTCGAACCCGGCCCGTTTGGTCGATCATTAGGATCCGACCAAGCACATTAGGTGACCATAGTATATAGGGAATAACCTTCCGAGGTTATACCTTATGGTCGCTTCGTTTAAGTAGTTGTATGATAGGTAGCTTATATGCCTTAGGTAAATTACCAAAATGCCCTTTTGACGCCAAAATTCATTTTAAGCATATGTAACATAACTTTTGACATCTAAACTGATTTGACAACAATATTAGACATGTTAAGGCATATGTTACTTGTCATAGGACTAGTTAGGCGGTCCGAACGCGTTTTACGCGAACGACGCATTAAAGTAGCATAAGCTACCTAAACGGGTCGTAATGGGTCGTAAGCACTTAGGTTAGGTTTCATTTAGTATGTAGGCTTTGTTAAACCATACTACATGAGTTCCCATACTCATTTGGTTTACGAGCCCTCATTCTATCCGATCTTCCGATTTAGGTCCGGTTTATTAATGTAGTTACCTATATTAGGTGCCGTTTGATATTCCGAGATCTCTAGCATTGCTTGGTGGTTATCTTAGGACTTCTGAGCAATCTCAAGTGAGTACATAGACCCCTCTTTTACTGTTTTCCAAACGTTTTGGGGTGGAACACATGTGCCTACTTGTTACTTTCATGCTTTCCATGTTTTCACATTATATACATGCTATGTTCATTAGTACACTATTAGTACATGATTTCATTACATTTTATGCTATGTATGTCCATTGTGTGCATACTTAGTACATTGTTTTACATCACATCACATGCTATGTATGTCCATTTAGTACATGCTTAGTACATTATTTTACATTGCATCTCTGTTGCATATGTTCCAGTAACATATGGACACATTGTTTTACAGCTCTACCTTGTATGTTTACTCTAGCATACTAGGTACATTATCTTCATAAAACATGCTTACATTTTGGTATGACATTTGGTTTGTTTAAACTATACTATACATTCATTAACACCGATCACGCCGCTCGGTAGTAGGTAGTGGTACCATAGGACTTGACAAATCCCATTCCTGAAATCTCGGGTTTGTTTGGACGTAAGGAATGACCGAATCCGAATACATATTCTTTTGATAACTCATTTTTACATAGTTATCCGACTGTCGCAACGCTTGGATGTATGAATTTTTACAATACCGCATAAATGTTCATATTCAGTATAGCATGCATATATTTTACAAAACATAACTTTGATTTAAACCAAGTTTTACTTCAATACTTTGTTTTGTGCATTTCATCTATGGTTTAGTTGATGCATTTCACTAGCCATACATAAACATTTGTTACACATTACTTGACTACTTTTGGACTATCAACATTTGACATGGTTTTATACAAGGACTTTTGACAATTGGTTTAAACATAGACATCTTATATTGGTGGTTTGGTTTGAGTAAGTGATTTAAGTAACGAGGCGTGTGTATTATGATACAAGCATGGTGGATACGCCGCTGGTACTTCCTATATATAAGTGATTGTATGGTATTACATATCGTTGCGTTATTTGAAATCATTTCAATTTAGACATATAAAATTTTATACAAATAACATACTTTTCACAATACATTTTTTACAAACAACTTAACTTATACAAACTCATTTTTACATGGTTATTCATTTAACCATGCATTATTCTCTTATTTATACGTATCATCTGAACTTATTGTTTTTCAAATGATTTACAAAGACAAAGCAAATTACAAGGTTCATGACTAAACATTTTCTTAAACAGATGTCATGAATCTTATTTTCACAAAACCTATGTACTCGCCGGCATTTTTATGCTGACGTACCTATTTTCACATATGTTTCAGGAAATGAAGCATAGGATTGATCAAGATACACTTAGGCGGACATGGGCCTTAGTGCAATAAAAGATGCAAGACTAGTTATTTTGTTATGTTTCTTTGATTGTCAAGACATTGTAACTCTTTTAATCAATAAAACAATATTTCAAGTTCCATGTGTTATGAAACAATGATTCTGTTACAACACTCCCCGATGTTTCCGCCACGTTTTGTAGGTTCTACGTGGTCGGGGTGTGACAGTTGTAATCGAAGAAGAAGGAGGGAAGGGCAGAGATCTGGTGTAGATGATGATGTCTTAAAAAAAAGAATAAGACACCAATTATGTATGTGTGTGTAGGTATAATCAACAGAAGGAAGGAGATGAGGGAATTGAGATAAGGTTAGGGTTTTCAAAGAGGTGAAATCTGATGGTGTGCGTGGTTACTTGATCTGTTTTAAGAAAAATGAGGGGATAAGTGTATTACCACAAATATATACTAGGTTTTTTTTTAGTTAGTGGGCTTTGGGCTTGGGCCCAAGGCCTGCAAGCCCAATCCCCATGTTTAGGTGGCCCGTAATTCCTACGATCCAGTCTACGAAACCCGAACTTTCCGTAACGTCGTAAATTAAATTTTTAGGATCAAATTATGAAAAATAGAGTCGACAGTCGCGTTTGGCGCGTTTGTTCTTCGATAACAGTAAAAATCGCGTAAAAGTCGCCGTTAGCCGATTTAATCCGTTTTTCGATTCGGTTTCGACTACGGATATAAAAATTTAATTACGAATCTAAAATATATCGTAAAAATTTAGTATTAGTCGGCGTTGTCAGTATTTCGTTTGGTTTCAATTCGTTGTTGTTTAACGTTTAGCAGGTATTTCCGTAAACCACCGTTCGCGCACTGTAAAGCCGGTTAGACGTTCCTAGGCACTCCAAAGGCCTATTTAATTTGCATCTTAAACACTATTTATTATTGTTTTAAACGTCTGTTAATCGCATAATTAAAGCAGCAAATCACCGGTTGTCACATTCTCCCCCTGTTAATAAAATTTCGTCCTCGAAATTTAGACTATGTTAACTCTTTAAAGTTATGTTATGCGTAGGTGAATACGAATAATGTCAAAGTGATTGAATCATGAAATCAAATCAAGACTTATTCGAATTATGTGAATTCAATGACATACTACAACAATAAGGACCCAACGGTTAAAAGGAATGTGTTTCAGAATTTGATGTCAAGGGAAACGAGGCGTACTGATACAGTCACCAGAGTGACTAAGGTAACAGGGATCCAACAAAGAACGGGAACTTCGACCAATCGAATTGTCACACCCCAACCGATGGCGGAAACATCGGGGTGCGAGCACTAGGCGTTCAGATTGCTCATGAAGTTCCATAACACTAGATATTTCAATAGAATTTAAATTGATTTCATAGTATATGTCTAAAATCAACCATCAACCACAAATAACCAGTATCAAACATAACAAGCATTGTTTCAATTGTTCAAGTGTCTAAATTAACTAGGCGACGTTTCTAGGCATCTCCTAGCTTGATTTCCAGGTGTTCCAGAGCAACCTATCAGCCTGCAACTTGTATTAAAATATCAATACAAAAGTATTGGCGAGTATACAAGTTTGATAATAGAGTAATAGATTTAAAACAACTCATATCCACAATGTAAGTATAAAAATAGTTTCAGCCGTGCTAGTGTCGCAGTCCACGCAGTGATAGCCCAAGTATCCCGATGCTTTAGTGTTTACCCAAGACTCAAGGTAAACTAGAATCCTCCTAACAATACCCCCTGAAAATAATGGGAGAGGTGCACCCCCTATAGCGCTACTATTGTTAAGGCGGAACTACACACCCTGGATTAAACGTCACATAGCACACATAGAATACTAGAATGCACAAGTTTTCACATACACATAGGATAGAGTTTAGATTTCAAATGATTTAAGTTTATATAGAATACATGTTACACCCCAAAGTTTAGAAGTAAAAGGGGATCGAGTATACTCACAGTGATTGCTTAACAGTCACAACTGTTATTGGATCAAAGGGAGCTCTTTTTAGAATTAGCCTGATTAGATTACAATAGGATAAGAGTCGGGCAGAATGACGAGATTGCACAAAGGTGTGACTCAGTCACTGGATTGGGTGGCTGTCCGATCGGATTGCCAGTCTATCGGGTGGCTAAGTGTTAGTGGGATGAGTGGCTGTCCGATCGGGTGGTCACTCGATTCAAGTGTCAAGTGCTTTGGTTCCTCTGATTGGGTGGTTGCTCGATCGGATGGCTATCCGATCGGGTTGCCATTCGGTCAAGGGTTCCAAGTTTCAAGTTTCTGAAAAAGTTTCTAAGTGTTGGAAGATTTCAAAGTTTCAAGGCTGCGAGACAAGTGTCACCTGATCGGGTGGTTGTCCGATCGGTCGGCTGTCCGATCGGATTGCTGCTCGATTGGCGATCCTTGTTCCGTTTCCCATTTTGTAAAAGATTGAAGAAAAGATGAAGAAACTTAAGTTTTATATGAAAAGGTCTAGATTTAACTTAGATTTAGTGTAATAACGTATGAAATTCCTTAGATCCAAGCAAGATCTTGCCAGAAATGATGTTATATAGCAGTTTGTACAAACCACCATGATGACATCACCCTCAAGAACTCAGATCTGAGAGATTTCATGGTGAAAAGTGTGGTTTCAAGGGTGAATCTTGTAGAGAACAGAGTGTAGATCAAGAAAGTACAAGGATCTAGTCTAATACGTAACGAGATCACCAAAAAATGAAGAAATGTAGTGTGCGTGTGTAACACCCCAACCCGGAAGGGCTGACGTGTCACAATAACAGTGATATCATAAACAAAAGTCATAATTCCATTTATTTATTTGACAAGGATACAAACATATAACAACGAAACTTAAGATTAATATACAAGCAGACACATTCAATTTTATTAACTAACATCTTCAGATTTATTCCTAAGCTTTATTCTTCTCTCTTTCCCCCGCCCAAGATAACCTGCTGACCTGTAAATACAAAATTTATACGGAATGAGCCAAATGCTCAGTACGGAATTATAGGCTCAAAGAACAAATAACGCTTTATGCAAAACTTATACAATTCAAGAACATAATTTCATAATCATATCTTATGGATGTACCCATGAGCAAACTGAAAACGTGACAATACACAGGTAGCTATTCCTGCATACTTATCACACGAGATGGCCAGTTGGCATACCTGTTATCCATCTCATTAACTTAAATTCTAGGATCGATCCATACGCCTCCTAGTAGCTTTGTACCACACTTGTACCTAGGGACGCCGTGAACTAATCTCTCCGTCACAGATGGAGCACATGCTGTTGATGCCGCAACAACATGCTCGTGGGACACTCCACGAGAAGCGATACTCAGGGTAACAGAGTACAAATGGTCTTATTCACATAACTTATAAAACTTATTTTCAGAACAGAACAGAACATATATTGGAACATGCGATAATGAGTACAACTAACATAATACTATCGCACGACATGAAAGCTTAAATCAAATGATTAGAATAAAATTCGAACGGACTGTCAAATGAATCGATACTCAAAGACGTGAGGAGTTTTAAAATATATAGTAATTTAGTGGTTTATAACAATTTGAATATGAAGCAATAAGGAGTGGGGTAAGGATCCGTACCTTAATAATTCCAAAGTGATGCTACCTTGTGATAATATTTCAGATTTATACGGGCAGAGTTTAGACTACTGATTAGTCTTTTAACCTAATTTAAATAACATGCACACAACTAGGTTAGTAACTTAATACAGCCTTTACGATAACTCACGAGATCAAATTCTCACAACGAATGACAAAGTGTGATACTTCATCCATCGAATTAACGATGATCCGTCAAATTAATGACGAACGACAAAGTACAATACTTTATCCATCGAATTAACGATGATCCGTCAAATTAATGACGAACGACAAAGTATAACCCTAATGTGGGCAGCACTTAAACATCCATTGGATATATTGATCGATCGGACAATGAATCGTAATAGCGATCGAGTTATTACCCTGTTCTGCAGCACCCCGCTATACTTAATTAGAGTTTCGTGTGTGTTAATTGTGGTATTCGGACGAAAACTCAGCGTAATTTTGGAGTTTGAACGTCGTTTCAGTGCCCAGATTCAAGTGCCAATGTCCTCTATTTATAGCTGAATTTTGTCCAGCCCTGCGCATCGTAGCAATATAACCCCTGCGCATCGTATGGGTCCAAAAATGCTTATTTGCTTGCCACGTTTGGGAGAAAGCCTGCTGAGTCGACGTTTCGTTTAAATTCGATTTTTATAATAAGTTATATGGATAATCGTTGAGTAGGGAACACCCCCCCCCCCTGAGTTTTAGGGGCCCTAATCCTGATTCTGAATTTTCTGAAAATTCTAGGGTTTGTACAGAATTACTTGGGTGTCTCAATTAGGGTTTCCTATGGGTTAATTTAATAAAATAATTAGGTCTTTTAATTTTATTAGTTTATTATGATTTTAAATTTTCGGTTATTACAACTATTACCCCCTTAAAAGAAATTTCGTCCTCGAAATTTTTCAAATAAGAATATAACCTATCGCATAAGTAACAGAAACAGAACTTTTATTGCAGAGTTACTAACTTATATAACCAGAATCTCCTAACATACATGTGTATCTGAAATTCATAACTAAGGTCATGACTATAATTGTCAATTACCTTACATATGTGTCCTAATGGTCCTTCTATAACGTATCTTAATAAAATATCTTACCGTACGAAAAGTCAATAGAGTCTTACAGATACTTAGAGTGACTATTGGTACTGATATTTCCTACATAGATATGCTTAGTCATAGCTAAGATATATTCACATAAGGTAAAGCATAAATGACCGTAAACAGAAACAAATGAACATATATCAAAGAGCAAGATTTACCATTACTCGACTAAAATTCTATTGCGAGAATAGATTAGGGTATAGAGAGTGAATTGATTCTTCAGATTCCCATGTTGCTTCGCGTTCAGAGTGATTTTTCCAGAGGATTTTAACAAACGGAATTACTTTCCTACGCAAAACCTTTTCTTGTCGATCTAAGATGGCTTCTGGCTCCTCTTCATAGGATAAATCCTCGTGAATTGTAAGTAACGGATAACTAATGACATGAAGTGGATGATAATTATATCCTCTTAACGAGGAGACATGAAAAACGTTATGAACGTGAGAGAGCCGAGGAGGTAATGCCAGTCGATATGACACTTCTCCAATTCTTTCAAGGATTTCAAACGGACCGATGAAACGGGGACTAAGCTTCCCTTTAATTCCAAATCTACGAACACCACGCCAAGGTGATACCTTTAAGAATACGTGGTCACCAATTTTGAATTCGAGTGGTCGTCTATCTTGATCTGCATAGCTCTTTTGTCTGCTCTGAGCTTCTTTCAGTTTTTCTCGTGCCATAGTGACTTTTTCATTTGTAATCTGAACTAGTTCTGGCCCTTCAATAATCTTTTCTCCAACTTCATCCCAGCAGATCGGTGCGCGACATTTCCGACCATACAAAAGCTCAAAAGGTGCCATGCCAATACTTGCTTGCCAACTATTGTTGTAAGCGAACTCAACAAGGCATAGATATTCATCCCAGTTTCCAGACCATTCAAGTGCACATGCTCGGAGCATGTCTTCCAAGGTTTGGATCGTACGTTCTGACTGCCCATCTGTTTGTGGATGGAAAACCGTACTAAACTTCAGTCGTGTCCCCCAAGCTGCCTGAAAACCTTTCCAAAATCGTGAGGTGAAACGTGGGTCTCTATCTGAAACAATGGAACACGGTGTGCCATGGAGTCGAATAATTTCTTGAAGAAATATTTCGGATAACTTATTAACCAAAAATCCTTGCTGAATCGGTAGAAAATGTGCTGACTTTGACAATCTATCGACAACAACCCATACAACATCATTCTTCTTGAATGTCTTAGGCAAACCGGTAACAAAATCCATTGTGATCTCATCCCATTTCCATATGGGAATATCCAATGGCTGCAACAGACCGCTTGCTCGTTTGTGTTCAATTTTCACTTGTTGGCAAGTGAGGCATTTACTTACGTATCGAGCAACGTCTTCCTTCATGCCATTCCACCAGAAGTTATGTCTTAAGTCTCGATACATCTTGGTAGATCCTGGGTGAATTAAAAATGGTGAGCTGTGAGCTTCGGCTAACAATGACTCACGAAGGCTGGAGTCATCGGGTACACAAAGTCTTTTGCCGCACCAAATCACCCCCTGATGGTCTATACTAAATTCAGATTGCTTACCCACCTCGAGATTTTGCACAATTGCCCAAAGTTCTCCATCTTGCTTTTGTGCATCTTTAATCCGTGATATGAGGTCAGGTTCAATCTGTATTCTAGCTAGATATCCATCAGATTTACTAACCTGAAGCCAAATGTTCATCCTTTCGAGATCTTTCCTAATACGAGGCTGAATTTGTAAGCAAGATATAGTCCCGAAATTCTTTCGGCTCAATGCGTCAGCTACAACATTGGCTTTGCCTGGATGGTACTGAATATTAACGTCGTAATCTTTTAAAAGTTCTAACCACCTTCTCTGCCTCATATTTAGCTCCTTCTGCGTAAATATGTACTTGAGGCTCTTGTGGTCGGTAAAGATGTCACAACTCTCACCATACAGATAGTGTCGCCAAATCTTAAGTGCAAAGACGACTGCGGCTAATTCTAAATCATGTGTAGGGTAGTTAACTTCATAAGGCTTCAACTGACGAGAGGCATAAGCGATAACCTTCCCATGTTGCATTAGCACACAACCTAATCCTTTCTTTGAGGCATCACTATAGACTTGGTAACCTCCTGATCCAGAAGGGAGAGCGAGTATCGGAGAAGATACGAGTCGTTTCTTCAATTCTTCAAAACTTTTCTCTTGTTCTTCATTCCATGAGTACTTCACCCCTTTCCTTAGGAGTTTTGTGAGTGGTAAAGCAATTACCGAGAATCTTTCAACAAATCTTCGGTAATAGCCAGCAAGACCCAAGAAACTTCGTATTTCGGTAACAGAAGTGGGTCTTGGCCATTTTGTAATAGCTTCAACCTTTGTTGGGTCTACCATAATTCCCTCTGCTAATATGACATGACCTAGAAATGCCACTTGGCTAAGCCAAAAGTCACATTTGGAAAACTTCGCGTACAGCTTCTCATGCCTCAAGGTTCTAAGTACTTCATGTAGATGTGCTTCATGCTCTTCGTGACTCTTAGAATACACTAGAATGTCATCGATAAAGACAATAACGAATTTGTCTAGGAATTTGTGAAATACGCGATTCATCAAATCCATGAAGACTGCGGGTGCATTAGTTAGCCCAAAGGGCATAACCAAAAATTCGTAATGACCATATCGAGTACGAAAGGCGGTCTTGGGAACATCATCATTCTTGATCTTTAGCTGATGATACCTGGACCTCAGGTAGATTTTTGAGAAGAACTGAGCCCCCTGAAGTTGATCAAAGAGATCATCAATGCGAGGTAGAGGATACTGATTACGAATAGTAATCTTGTTCAACTCTCGGTAGTCAATACATAAACGCATACTACCATCTTTCTTCTTCACAAATAAGACCGGAGCACCCCAAGGTGAAACACTGGGTCTTATGAATCCTAGATCTAACAATTCTTGCAATTGTTCCTTCAACTCCTTTAGTTCCATCGGGGCCATACGGTATGGAGCTTTAGAAATAGGTTTGGCACCAGGGATTAAGTCGATGGTGAATTCTACCTGACGGTCAGGTGGTAATCCTGGTAGTTCATCCGGAAATACATCAGGATATTCACGAACAACGGAATGGCTATCGATACTCTTAACACTAGCAGAAGTATTCTTAATCGATGCTAGGAATCCAGCACAGCCGTTTGATAAGAATTTTCGAGCCTTAAGCGCAGAGATAATCTTAAGAGATTTATGAGCTTGAGTTCCCTGATATATAATATCAGGATGATGAATATCACCGAAAATAACACGGCGAGAATGACAATCTATAGTTACACGATGTCTAGACAACCAATCTATTCCTAGAATAACATCAAAATCACACATATGTATTGGAAATAGATCGGCCTTACACAAAATAGATTCAATACTGATCGGACAATCTTTATATACGTAAGTGATTGCGGATGAATTTTCCATGGGAGTGGAAATGGTTAAGGTATGATTTAAGAGAGTTGGTTTTATCGGAAGGTACTTAGTAAACGAATGGGATACTAAAGAATGAGTCGCTCCTGTGTCGAATAACACATAGATACTATGTTTACCAAGCTGAAGGTTTCCCGACACAGTACCTGGGACATTAGCAGCATCAGTAGCAGAAAGTGCGAAAACTCTTCCTCCAACATTGGGTGGTGCAACGTTGGGTCGGTTATTCTTCTTAGTGTCTTTGTTTGTACACTCCTTAATCATGTGTCCAGTTTGGCCACATCCAAAGCATGCTCCTGTACTTCGGTGACATACGCCCTGATGTCGCTTACCACAAGTATTACATAGAGGATATGTAATCTGATTCAGTGGTTGAGTTCTAATAGGTTCTGCAGACAACTGAATCTGGTTTTGAGCAGGTCTCGGGTTTTGTAGTCTAGGTTGCCATGGACGTGCCTGATTTCCAGAGTTTTGATTTCCTTGCACTTTGCGATCTTGATGCTGGGGCGTAGTGGATGATTGGCCGTTTTCCTGCTTAAATTGTCCTTCCCTATTTCTCTTCTTATTATCTCCAGTTCGAGATAAGAATTCTTTCCTTTCGAATTCAAAAGTTTTGATTGCATCAGCAACTTCGGTGATATCCTTAAATTTCGTATACATGATCGACTTCCGAATTCGATCATTGACTGCCCATTTGCATTTTTCTGCCTGGACTTCTGCTGATCCTGCAACATCTCCTACAATACTAGCCAACCTTGAAAATCGAGTAATGAACTCAGAGGCTGGTTCATCACTCCCCTGTCGAATCACTGCATACTCCCTGATATAAGCTTCTTTATCAGCGGTCGAAAAATACTTGTCGTAAAAGATATTACGAAAGTCGACCCATGAAAGATTAGTGTCAAAATCATCCCCTCCTTTGACATTCTTATATCCTTCCCACCAAGTTTGGGCGTCATCTTCGAGTTTGTAGGTAGCCAATCTAACTTTGTATTGCTCCGGAACTCCAAGAACTCCGAAGATCTTTTCAATATGAGCTATCCAGTTCCTTGCTTCGACTGGATTATTAGCGTGACAAAAGGATTTCGGCTTTTGTTTTTGGAATTTACTAATCCATATGTCTATACTATAAGTAGTATTGTTTGTGGTATTCTCACGAGTTTCACCACCAGAGGTTGGATTAGTGTTAGTGCCTTCTGGATGATGAGTTTGTTGAATAATGGCCTCAGCTGTTTGAGCAACCAGGTTTGGAAGCAACCCGGCAACAGCCTGGTTGATAGCATTAATTACGCTTGGATCGACTGGAGTCTCATTCGAAGAAGTGTTGTTACGTACAGGGTTAGTACGAGTATTCCTACGTAGCGGACGATGAGGAGGCATATCTATACGAATAAACATAGGTATTAAACCAAATAAGAGACCAAATTGAATCCTATCATAGATATCTACCCATTTCTCACAGGTTTTAATTACTATCTTCAAGTTTTCTACAGGAAAGAGCCTTTGCTCTGATACCATAGCTGTAACACCCCAACCCGGAAGGGCTGACGTGTCACAATAACAGTGATATCATAAACAAAAGTCATAATTCCATTTATTTATTTGACAAGGATACAAACATATAACAACGAAACTTAAGATTAATATACAAGCAGACACATTCAATTTTATTAACTAACATCTTCAGATTTATTCCTAAGCTTTATTCTTCTCTCTTTCCCCCGCCCAAGATAACCTGCTGACCTGTAAATACAAAATTTATACGGAATGAGCCAAATGCTCAGTACGGAATTATAGGCTCAAAGAACAAATAACGCTTTATGCAAAACTTATACAATGCAAGAACATAATTTCATAATCATATCTTATGGATGTACCCATGAGCAAACTGAAAACGTGACAATACACAGGTAGCTATTCCTGCATACTTATCACACGAGATGGCCAGTTGGCATACCTGTTATCCATCTCATTAACTTAAATTCTAGGATCGATCCATACGCCTCCTAGTAGCTTTGTACCACACTTGTACCTAGGGACGCCGTGAACTAATCTCTCCGTCACAGATGGAGCACATGCTGTTGATGCCGCAACAACATGCTCGTGGGACACTCCACGAGAAGCGATACTCAGGGTAACAGAGTACAAATGGTCTTATTCACATAACTTATAAAACTTATTTTCAGAACAGAACAGAACATATATTGGAACATGCGATAATGAGTACAACTAACATAATACTATCGCACGACATGAAAGCTTAAATCAAATGATTAGAATAAAATTCGAACGGACTGTCAAATGAATCGATACTCAAAGACGTGAGGAGTTTTAAAATATATAGTAATTTAGTGGTTTATAACAATTTGAATATGAAGCAATAAGGAGTGGGGTAAGGATCCGTACCTTAATAATTCCAAAGTGATGCTACCTTGTGATAATATTTCAGATTTATACGGGCAGAGTTTAGACTACTGATTAGTCTTTTAACCTAATTTAAATAACATGCACACAACTAGGTTAGTAACTTAATACAGCCTTTACGATAACTCACGAGATCAAATTCTCACAACGAATGACAAAGTGTGATACTTCATCCATCGAATTAACGATGATCCGTCAAATTAATGACGAACGACAAAGTACAATACTTTATCCATCGAATTAACGATGATCCGTCAAATTAATGACGAACGACAAAGTATAACCCTAATGTGGGCAGCACTTAAACATCCATTGGATATATTGATCGATCGGACAATGAATCGTAATAGCGATCGAGTTATTACCCTGTTCTGCAGCACCCCGCTATACTTAATTAGAGTTTCGTGTGTGTTAATTGTGGTATTCGGACGAAAACTCAGCGTAATTTTGGAGTTTGAACGTCGTTTCAGTGCCCAGATTCAAGTGCCAATGTCCTCTATTTATAGCTGAATTTTGTCCAGCCCTGCGCATCGTAGCAATATAACCCCTGCGCATCGTATGGGTCCAAAAATGCTTATTTGCTTGCCACGTTTGGGAGAAAGCCTGCTGAGTCGACGTTTCGTTTAAATTCGATTTTTATAATAAGTTATATGGATAATCGTTGAGTAGGGAACACCCCCCCCCCCTGAGTTTTAGGGGCCCTAATCCTGATTCTGAATTTTCTGAAAATTCTAGGGTTTGTACAGAATTACTTGGGTGTCTCAATTAGGGTTTCCTATGGGTTAATTTAATAAAATAATTAGGTCTTTTAATTTTATTAGTTTATTATGATTTTAAATTTTCGGTTATTACAGCGTGCGTCTGGTCGAACAGGGCTGTCACATCAGAGAATAAAGTGATGTGACAGGCATATTTATAGTGTGGAGGGGAATTGAGGCGGTGCAGCATGGATCGGGTGACGGCTCGATCGAGTGGTTATCCGATCGGGCGGTCATCCGATCAGGTGGTCATCCGATCGGATTGCCACTTGGCCAATCCAATTCTTTCCGCGTTCCCGTTTTTGATTCGTTTTGCTAGTTAGCTTATTCGTTGCGTAACATTAGGTAATAGAATAACTGGATTATAGTATTAATATAAAAGTTTCACAAGTTTTATAGATTCCGCCAGTGACAAGACTCTAGTCTCTTGTTCCACCAAGAATCAAGTTTCACGAGTCTAAAGAGTCAAGCACCACATAGATTTAGACATTCCAAGCACGTAGAATTAGGCATTCCAAGCATAGATTTAGACATTCCAGGCATAGATTTTTGTCATTCCAAGTATATAAATTTAGGCATTTCAAATCGTAGATTTAGACATTTCAACACATAGATTTAGACGTTCCAGCATATAGATTTAGACATTCCAAATACATAGAATTAGGCCTTCCAAATACATAGAATTAGGCATTCCAAATTAGGCATTCCAAATATATATCATACTTTAGGGACCCAAAATGATAATGGTTAAACTTCAGGGGCTAATCTTGACAAAAGCCTAAAGTTTGGGACGCTGGGCGTTACAGTCTCCCCTCCTTTAGGAGATTTCATCCCCGAAATCTTAGAAGAAGACTGCTCGAAGAGCTGCGGATACTTGGCCTTCATATCACTTTTCAATTCCCAAGTGAATTCGGCGCCACGCTTTCCTTCCCATCGAACCTTAACTATGGGAATTTTGCTGCGCCTCAGTCGCTTGACAGTTTGATCCATGATTTCGACCGGTTTCTCCACAAATTGAACAGCTTCATTTATTTGCAAGTCTTCAAGGGGAACCTGCAGTTCCTCGTCGGCTAGGCATTTACGTAGGTTAGACACGTGGAACACCGGGTGCACATTGTTTAGTTCTTGTGCAAGTCGAGTCTGTACGCCACCTTGCAAATCCTTTCAAGTATCACGAAAGGTCCTACATAGCGAGGAGCGAGCTTTCCCTTTTTACCAAAATGAACCACTCCCTTCCAGGGAGATACCTTGAGTAGAACTCGGTCACCAACAGCAAATTCCAGAGGCTTGCGCCTTTTATCAGCATAGCTCTTTTGTTTGCTCCTAGCCTTGATCAAGTTATCACGGATCTGAAGAATCTTATCCGTTGTCTCTTGAATAATCTCAGGGCCAGTGAACTGCTTTTCCCCAACCTCATGCCAGTTGAGAGGAGATCGGCATTTCCGTCCATACAAAGCTTCGAAAGGAGCCATCTGAATACTGGAATGATAGCTGTTGTTGTACGAGAATTCTATCAATGGTAAATGTACATTTCAGTTACCACCAAAGTCGATGACATAAGAACGGAGCATGTCCTCTAGGGTTTGAATAGTACGCTCGGTATGTCCATCCGTCTGAGGATGAAAGGCTGTGCTAAGATTCAAGTGCGAACCCATAGCGGACTGAAATGTTTACCAAAGACGTGAAGTAAAACGACCATCACGGTCAGAGATTATGTCAAGAGGGATGCCATGACGGTATATAATCTCATCGGTATAGATCCTAGCAAGTTTCTCCACTTTATAATCTTCACGATTAGGAAGAAAGTGGGTCGATTTAGTTAAACGGTCAATGATCACCCAAATACTGTCATGATCGGCAGGTGTACGAGGTAACTTAGTAATAAAGTCCATAGCAAGACTATCCCACTTCTAAACGGAGATTTTAGGTTGTTCTAAAAGACCAGAAGGACGCTGATGTTCGGCCTTAACCTTCAAACAAGTAAGGCACTTATATACAACAATGTCCTTCTTCATGCCAAGCCACCAATAAGTCATACGCAGGTCCTGGTACATCTTATCGGCCCCTGGATGAATATAATAACGCGATTTGTGAGCCTCATTCATAATGAGCTCACGGAGGTTATCGCGATCTGGCACCCAGATGCGATTGAGATAGTACTGAAGACCATCAGATTTAGTTTTGAGTTGATTAACGTTAGTGCCAAGAACTTCAACAGAGAGACTTCCTTCATTAGCAGACGAATACTGAGCTTCACGATTAAAAGCATGCAAATCACATATACGAATAGCCTTGACATGAGTCTTACGACTAAGAGCGTCGGCCACTACATTCGCCTTGCCAGGATGATAGCGAATTTCGCAGTCGTAGTCGTTAAGCAATTCCACCCAACGCCTCTGTCGCATGTTCAGCTCTTTTTGGTCAAAGATATGCTGAAGGCTCCTATGGTCGGTGAAGACCACACACTTAGTACCCTAAAGGTAGTGTCGCCAGATCTTTAACGCAAAAACAACCGCACCAAGCTCCAGATTGTCACACCCCGACCACGTTAAAACAACAAACCGTGGCGGAAACGTCGGGGAGTGTTGTAACAGAATCATCGTTTCAACAACCATGGTAATTAAAAGTTTCGTTTTATTGATTCATTCAGTAAATTACATCGTCTTAAAACCAAACAAACAAATTAAACATCGTCTATTATCGTTTTTATGTCGCTAAGGCCACGTCCAAATCCTAAGTGAACATGCTCCCTAGCAATCATCACGCAACATCACCTGAAACATATGTAAAAACAAAGTCAGCAAAGAAATGCTGGCGAGCACATAGGTTTTATAAGAGCATCAGAATCATGGCTTGTTTATATTGCAATACCTCGAAAACCTTGTTTTGAAAAGTATATAATATTGCAACATGATTAACCAACTCAAATCAAGATGGTTATAGTTTATAAAATCTCGTAGCCATGATTCTTAACCCTAAAACATCTGTTTTAGTAAACCAATTCGTAAAACATCTCGTTAATAAAACTCGTATGGTTTATATCATTTTGAAAACCTCGTTGTGTGACATCGTTTCAAATCGTTTCCCAAGTGAACTAAATAATGGCATGAAATGTAATATGATAAAAGCACTTATATATAAGATGTACCAGCGGCGTATCTACCATGCTTTTATCAAGTTACACCCATCCCATTACCTAATCACAACCCAAACCAATCATTCGTTCAAATTGTTTTATCTCGTTTAAATCGTTCCAAATCGTTTTAACTCGTCCCAAAATCGTATTCGTTTTAATTGTGAAACTACTTTTGGTGGTCTCGCTAATAACATTCAAACCTTCGTGACTCGACTACATCGCTTCTCGTATTAACAAACCACCAAAGGGTAAGTTAACAATCATCAGATTCGGTCGTTACCTACATAACCCCCACACATAACCATGGGTGTAGTCTGATAACAGGATTTGTCAGATCCTATGGTACCATAACCTAATACTGGTCGGCTTGATCAATGCTAATGAATGTCATTCATTATGTAGTTACAACCAACAAGTTTCGTTTACATTATCGAAATCGTTATTAGTTTAGTATAAACGATCTTAATCGTTTTTTTTTAAATGATCGTTATAATATCGAAAATCGTTTTGATACATATGAATCACCCCAAAACAATTGAAAGCGATAAAATAGGGGAACTATGTACTCACATTGAATGATAGGGTATCTTGATCTAAAGAACTTAGCGAAGCTCAGACAAACCAAGGAAATTCAAGTAGTACCTAGTAATCGGATCACTAGTAAATAAATCAACACCTAAATCGGAAGATCGGATAGAATGAGGTCTTGTAAACCAAATGAGTGTTGGAACTCATGTGATATGGTTTAACAAAGCCTACATTCTAAATCGGAACCTAACCTAAGTGCTTTCGACCCGTTACGACCCATTAAGGTAGCTTATGATACTTTAACGCGTCGTTCGCGCAAAACTATGTTCGGATGGTTAACTATGTGCTATGTCAAGTCTTATATGCCCAATAATACCTAAACATGTTACTAAATCAGATTATATGTCAAAAACATGTTCACATATGTAAAATACGGATTTATGTTTCAAAAGGGCGTTTTGGTCATTTCTTATGGGCATACAAGCTACTTAACAAATGACTAACCAATCGTATGTGATCGATCATAAGGTATAACCTCAGTGGTTATTCCCTATGCAACTATGATCACTAGTCAAGCTTGATCGGATCCTAAAGATTGACCAAACGGGTCGGGTTCGAAAGTCTAAGCGGTTGTTTAGACCGCTTAACTTACGACCCTAAACAAGCACTAAACTAATAGTGACGAGTTAAACATGTCAAAACATGTTTAACTAGTTTAAAAAACTGATTTGGTATCAAAACAATGGGTTTTGATACCCGAAAATAGTTCCGTTGCAAAATGCGTGCTAAAACGCATTTTGACCGAAACTTTGACTCGTCACTACGCCTAGTTAACGTGGCAATCAGTAGGTATAATCGCTAAGGATTATAACCATCGTGATTACAATCACGTTGCAAAGTTTAATTGAACTTTGACTTGACCAATTGATGGTCAAAACCGAAAGTCAAACTGTTGGCCAAACTTGTTTGACTTTCTGCACTAACATAAATAAAAAGAATGAAAGAATGCTCACTAAAGGTCCTTGCTATCTTTTCTACAAAGAATAATCAGATTAGAAAGCTCCAAACACTTGGGAGAGAGCTCCAAATCAGATGTAGAGAAGAGAATGAGGAAATGAGCAATGAATGAATGAAATTGCTTGGCTATTTATAGTTGTAGCAAGTTCATAGGATCATTACACATGTTTGTGTAACCTCCAAGCATTAAATCTCATCCATACAAGTGTAATGAGCAGCTTAGAAGCCTTGGAGAGGTGTTAACTTGGCTACCACACCAAGAATTTTCATTAACAGCCCCTAAACTATCAAACAGTTGCTGAAAATCAAATTCTGGTCGCTGGGCAACTCATACGGCCCGCGTAAGATATGGGAGGGGGCTTACGCACCTCGCACACCAACTGAATACGCCAATTCTTGGGTTTGGCAGGTTATTACAGACGGTTCATCAAAGACTTCTCAAAGATTTCACAGCCGCTCACATTACTGACACAGAAAGGTGTTGCTTACCGTTGTCACACCCCTTTCTGCGGCGGAAGCACGAGGTGTGATCATGAAAGGTTCTCATTGCATACGAAGAGTAAACATGCTACATGCTCGTAAAATAACATCAAATACCATGATTTGAAAACATAAGTTTAGCGTTTACATCGCTAGACAGCTTAAAACATTGTCTTAAAAGTTTACAACTTTATTTAAAGTTAAACACAAGCGACATCCACGAGCATAAGCAAGACCGCGCGCACATCCATCCTAGTTACCTGAAATACATGTGAGTTTTTGGAAAAACGTCAACATAATGTTGGTGTGAATTCATGCAGTTTTGTGTTTCACGTTTGTATACTTTGTATAAAAACATAGTTGTGAATAAATCAAGTTTTTCTTGAGTACTCCACGTACTTTAAGTTATATATCAATCTTCTTGAGTACCCCACGTACTTCAAGTTATATATCAATCTTCTTGAGTACCCCACGTACTTCAAGTTATATATCAATTTTCTTGAGTACCCCACGTACTTCAAGTTATATATCAATTTTCTTGAGTACCCCACGTACTTCAAGTTATATATCAATTTTCAGTATGGTATGAATTTTATATAAATACAGTATTTCTGTAAATATCAGGATTGTTAATGGGTTGCAAAGCCATTAACATGTGACACGACATAGGAAGTCACCAAACCTAAGGCATTTAATTGGTATATTCTGAGACACAAAAGCACTACTCGATTCTCGCCCTCACCGAGAGTGTGGCTGCCAGGCACCCGTTAGATCTAACCTTTTGTTCTGCGGTCTAAGTATGTACACGATTAATGGTGCTTCTGTACCCTATTCGTGACACTATTTCTCATAACACATCCTACTTGGTTCTCGTCCTCACCAAGCGCGTTTCTTTTTATCATTTCTCATAACGCATCCAACTTGGTTCTCGTCCTCACCAAGCGCGTTTCTTTTTATCATTTCTCATAACGCATCCAACTTGGTTCTCGTCCTCACCAAGTGCGTTTCTTATTATCTTATATTTTGTCACACTTGGTTCTCGTTCTCACCAAGTGTACTTCTTGTATTTATATCATACCAATTATAAATATTGTACTTTTGTACATGTATTTCACCCCCGAAGTTATAAAAACTGAAAACAGTTAAAGAGAAAAGGGGGAGCATGAACTCACAACTTTGCGTTCCTTGCGTCGTAAACTTCACCGGATTTGCTTAATTAACGTCGTAACCTATACGCGTTTTCTTAACGTTAGTCACTAGACTTGCGTCGCACAAGTACAGTCACTCTCTTTTGTGTATATACTCTTGTGTTAAAAATATTCTATATTTTTAACTAAGTATCTTACTTATATTATTTTCTCAAAAATTAATATAAGTATCTCATGTTTTGCACTTTGCACCCGAATTATGTATCTTGTATGTGTATTTTTATGTTTATACTCCTCATGAGTATTTAGTGTATTTTTAAGTCTTAATACACTAGCACGTATAACACATACTATATACACTTAGCACAAAAGTTGGTGATAAAATAATATATATTTTTCTCTAAAAAATATACATACTTATATCCGTTTTTATTCTTGAAGAAATCCTTATTTCTAATCACCAAAAATTAGGGAAACCTTGGTAATACTTTTAAATACATTTTTAGGGAATAAGTTTCTCAAAAACTTATATTTTTTTAAGTGTCAAAATTTATAAAAATTTTGACAGAGTTTCCCCTAAAAATGGACGTTTCCCATGTTTTCAAAACATGTGTTTATTTTCTTTTAAATTGTCAACAATCATCAACAACAATCATCAACAATAATCATCAACAATAATCACTAATTTCTCCATTTCATGAACTTGAATATTTACAAAAATGTGTAGTAACTTACTAGCACATTTAGTAAGTCTTGTTATCTTTAAAAATAAGTTTAATTTCTTAAAAACTTTATTTTTAAAGAATATGAAGTTTCACAACTTCTAGTCAAGATTCACAAAAATATTTCTTTGTTGAACTTCCTTGTTACACAAATGTTTACACACTTCTTTATTTACTAAAAATATGTTTAGTTCATGTAAGATCCGGGTTTTAAACAAGACTAATATTTTTGCTTGGTTCTTCCGAAAAACCACTTGTAGATCTTTAGATCTACATGTTTAGAGTCTTATTTTACAAGAAAATTACTTTTACTCAAGTTCATGCCTTATGAATGGATGGATCCATCATCTTTTAACTTTCTAACTTTTACATCCTACTAGTTCATGCTTTCTAACATGGACTAGTATGTCTAGATGATGATCCATCTTGCTTTTACTAACAACAACATCAAATAATCATAACTAGACAATTTTCACAAGATTTACACACATAGTTTCTTTTTATCCAACATTAACCACTTATGTCCAAGACTTTAGGTTATGTTCTTTAGAGTTTTCATCAATTAATCATTCTTTCACCTATTAACCACCAAAAATAAGAACAAGAGGGTGGTTTAGAGCACTTACTACTAGCACAAGGCTAGGGAAGTTCAAGAGTGCAAATGAGGTGGATAAAAGCAAATGGTGAGGGTCCTTCAAGATCCGCTTGCACCGAGCTTCGTTAGTGACCTTCTTACACCTTAATAGCACCTTAGAATAGAAGATGGAAGCTTGAAAAGGATGGTGGTGTGGTCGGTGTTCTTGGCCGTGACCAAGCAAGAGAGGAAGGGAGGAAGTGTGTGTGTTGGTGTGTGAAAGAATGAGAAGTTAGGACCCTTGGTGTTAACTTATATCCAAATGTTGGGTTTAACTCTTGTATAATATGCCTTAGATAGTACAAACATGATCTAATAAAATATGAGATCAAAATCCCATGTGGGATCCTTGTTTCCCAACCGTCCAACAAAGGGGGGGGGGGGTGCTAGTTCGATTTTAATTGGTGGTTACATGTTCTAGTTAAGTCTAGTTAGGACTTTATGTAGGTTATTAGTGTGTAGTGTAATATAAAGGGTGTTAGGGTATTCGGGGACCCTAACTAGCTTAGAAAAATAAAAACAATGCTTCTAGCATTATTTTGGTGTTCCGGGTATTATCCGGTTGTTCGGTTAGATACCGATTTGTTAAAGCGCTAAATTACACTTTTTAGCGTCTTTTAAGTACCTTTCTTGTACTCTTTCAATTTCCAACACTTAGGGAAATATTCTGGATGATATAACGACATTTCTGCATAATATTCATATGTTTAAATGCTGATTTATTGCTGATTTATATAAATTCTGCACTTAAAGTGCGTTTCGGGTGCTTTTTAGTGCTTATTTTTGCTTCCGGACAGTATATATATATTAAACCCTTGTATGTATTCTTGGGTTTTAATGCATTCTTGTTGTCGGACCTACACCTAGGCTCCAATTTTATGGTCTGACTGCTTTCTGCAGTTCTGTTGACACATTGTGTCTTACCGGTGAGTTTACTATTATTTTTGACGCAACGCTCTCGTTTATGCATAAAGCAATATTTTGTAGTATACAACGTGCATGAATTCACTTGTTTAATCATGTGTTCAGACATTGCTGACAATTAAGCACATAATTGCAGTCATTTAAATAATGATTAACGTGTACGGAAATTACCGGTTTGGTGCCAGTTGTCACAGTCTCCCCCCGTTAAAAGAATTTCGTCCTGAAATTCAGGTTGAACTAACTCTCGCAGGAGTCTTCTTGAATAGGTGGGGATACTTTTCTTTGAACTGGTCTTCACGTTCCCATGTGTACTCGGGTCCGTGCTTAGAGCTCCAACGTACTTTGACAAGTTTTACGCTGCTCCTCCTGGTCTTGTTGACTTTCCAGTCGGTAACCTCAACGGGTTGTTCTGTAAATCGGAGGGCTTCATCAATATGCACTTCATCCATCGAGATGATCACGTTGTCTTGTGTTGGACTCTTCTTCAGGTTGGATACATGAAACGTATCCTGTACTCCATTAAGTTCTTCCGGTAACTCCAACTTGTATGCCACGGTACCAATTCTCTTCAATATTCTGAATGGTCCGATATATCGTGGATTCAGCTTTCCACGCTTTCCAAATCTGACTACGCCCTTCCAAGGTGAGACTTTTAACAACACTTTGTCTCCCACCTTGAATTATACTGATTTCCTTTTCGGATCGGCGTAGCTCTTTTGTCGATCTCGAGCCGCCTTAATGCGCTCTCGGATCTGCGCAATCTTGTCGGTTGTCTCTTGTACCAGTTCATGACCAACCATACGTTTATCTCCGGCATCTGCCCAACATAAGGGCGATCGGCATTTGCGGCCATACAGAGCTTCGAACGGTGCGGCTTTTATGCTCGTATGATAGCTGTTATTGTAGGAAAACTCAACTAACGGTAGATGAGTATCCCAGCTGCCGCCTAGATCCATGACACATGCGCGAAGCATATCTTCTAACGTTTGTATAGTCCGTTCGTTCTGGCCGTCTGTTTGCGGATGGAATGCCGTGCTCAGATCTAGTTGAGATCCAAAGGCTTCCTGAAATGATTGCCAGATTCTTGAGACAAAGCGTCCATCTCTGTCTGAAATGATTGAGATTGGCACTCCATGACGTGCCACAATTTCTCTTAAATATATTTCAGCAAGCTTTCCAGTGCTGTCTTTTTCTCGGATCGGTAGGAAGTGTGCAGACTTCGTTAATCGATCAACTATTACCCATATCATATCGTGCCCTCTCGGGGTCCTGGGTAATTTCGTTATGAAGTCCATCGAGATTTGTTCCCACTTCCACACGGGAATCTCTGGTTGTTGTAGTAGGCCGGACGGTTTCTGATATTCTGCCTTAACCTTGGCACAGGTTAGGCATTTTCCAACATAAACAGCAACGTCGCTCTTGAGTCTCGGCCACCAATAATATTCTTTCAAGTCTTGATACATTTTGTCCGACCCTGGATGGATCGAATATCTCGATTTGTGGGCTTCATTAAGGATGACTTCTCGTATGCCACCATAGAGTGGAACCCAAATACGCTTCTTGAAGTATAAGGCTCCCTCTTCGTTTGGCACCATGTATTTCAGCATACCCCGTAGGTATTCAGCTTTACGGTTCTCTTCTTTAAGAGCTTCTTGTTGTGCATCGCGAATGCGTGCAGTGAGGTTCGTTCGAATCGTCATTTCCAATGCTCGAACCCTTAGGGTCTTAACCCTTTCTTTTCGGCTCAACGCGTCTGCTACAACGTTTGCCTTTCCAGGATGGTACTTAATCTCACAGTCATAATCATTCAGCAGCTCGACCCAACGTCGCTGGCGCATATTCAATTCCTTCTGATCAAATATGTGTTGTAAGCTTTTGTGATCTGTGAAGATTGTACATCGAGTACCATATAAATAATGTCGCCAAATCTTCAAGGCGAATACCACTGCACCCAGTTCCAGGTCGTGAGTGGTATAATTTCTCTCGTGAACCTTCAGTTGTCTTGAAGCATAAGCGATGACTTTTTGGCGTTGCATGAGCACGCAACCCAAACCTTGTCGTGAAGCATCACAGTATACCACGGAGTCTTCAGTGCCTTCGGGTAATGATAGTATTGGTGCATCGCAGAGCTTGTTCTTAAGTAGCTGAAAGGCTTCTTCTTGTTTATGACCCCAGTCGTATTCCCTGTCCTTCTGTGTAAGGGTCGTTAGCGGTTGAGCTATCTTTGAGAAATTCTCGATGAATCGTCGGTAATAGCCCGCTAAGCCCAAAAATTGTCGAACTTCAGTTGGGGTCTTGGGAGCTTCCCAATTCTTTATTGCTTCAATCTTGGACGGGTCTACATGAATGCCCTTCTCATTCACCACGTGACCAAGAAATTGTACTTCGCGAATCCAGAATTCGCACTTCGAGAATTTTGCATAAAGCTTCTCTTTCTTCAGTAGTTCCAAGATGGTTCTGAGATGTTGCTCGTGCTCTTCTTTCGTTCGCGAGTAAATCAGGATATCATCGATAAATACAATCACGAATTTATCGAGATATGGTTTACATACGCGGTTCATCAGATCCATAAAGACCGCTGGTGCATTCGTCAGCCCAAACGGCATCACAAGAAATTCGTAGTGCCCATATCGCGTTCTGAATGCAGTCTTTGGTACGCTTTCATCTTGGATTCTTAGCTGATGGTATCCAGATCGAAGGTCGATCTTGGAATAGTAGCTTGATCCTTGCAGTTGATCAAACAAGTCATCAATCCTCGGTAGCGGATACCGATTCTTGATCGTGAGCTTGTTCAGTTCCCTGTAATCGATACACATCCGCAGTGATCCATCCTTCTTCTTCACGAATAATACTGGAGCTCCCCAGGGCGAGAAGATTGGCCTTATGAATCCTTTATCCAACAACTCCTGGAGTTGTGTAGATAATTCCTGCATTTCGGATGGCGCAAGTCGATATGGAGCCTTGGCTACAGGAGCGGCTCCTGGAACCAAGTCTATGTGGAATTCGACTTGTCGTTGCGGAGGTAGTCCTGGCAGATCTTCAGGGAATACATCAGGAAATTCCTTCACCACAGGAATGTCTTCGAGTTTTGGCTCCACAGCCTTCTTATCTACAACGTGTGCTAGGAAAGCAACACATCCTTTCCTCAAGCACTTCTGTGCCTTCATACAACTGATGATTCGAAGAGGCGCGTTTCGTCTTTCTCCATGCACGATGAGAGTTTCACCATTCGCTAAAGGGATGCGAACGATTTTCTCATAACAAATAACTTCAGCTTTGTTCTTGGACAACCAGTCCATCCCGACTACTACATCGAAGCTACCCAATTGAATTGGTAGGAGGTCGATGCTAAATCTTCGTTCACCAAGTTCTAGTGTGCAGCCTCTAACAACTTCGCCCGATTCAACAAGTTTACCATTGGCTAGTTCTATAGAATATGGAATTTCTAATCTACTAGATTCTATTCCAAGCATGCGTTTAAACTCCACAGACATGAAGCTATAATCGGCGCCAGTGTCAAATAATATGGATGCAAAGTGATTGTTAATGAGGAACGTACCGGTGACCACGTTAGGGTCCTCGCGTGCGCTCTTTGCTCCAATCACAAATGCTCTAGCCTGAGCATTGTTTCTCTCTGGGTAGTTCTTCATGAGATGATCATTGCTTCCACACTTGAAGCATCCTTGGCTCTGCCCTTTCCCGTTACCATTCTTGTTACCAGCACCGTTTCCATTTCGGCTCTTTCCTTTTCCCCAACAGTCTTCTGTTTGATGACCCAATTTACCACATTTGTCGCACCTTGGAATGCGACAAGCTCCTTCATGATGATACTTACATTTTTGGCATCTAGGTATGGAGCCTTGGTATGCTTTGGTTGCATGGGTTTTCGCCTCCTGGGGCGGGTTAGCGTCACGCTTCTTGTTGTTGAAACCCTTATTGTTACGAGTTGCTTGGTTCAGGTTTGCATGTTTTCTCTTTTTGTCACCGGACGACTCAGCATGTGACTCGGTCTTCTCTGTTGGGTTCAGTGATAGCTTCTTCATACGAACACAATCTTCAGTAAGGCTGACAGCCAGAGTTACAGCCTCGGTGATTGTTTGTGGTTTGGCCGACGTCACCATGCCACGAAACTCTGAGGCCAGTCCCCAAATGTAGCGTTCCACACGCTTAAATTCAGGAGTCACCATGTAGGGAAGCACTCTTGACAGATCGTGGAACCTTCGAGTGTAACCATTGATGTCAGCACCTTCCATAGTCAAGTGCCAGAACTCTGTTTCCAGCCTTTGGAGTTCCGCACGAGAGCAGTACTTCTCTCTCATTCTTTCCTTCAATTCCTCCCAGGTTAAGCCATAAGCAGCATCATCACCCAAAGTTTGGGCTTGCAGGTTCCACCAAGTCAGAGCTTCATCGACAAACAATCCGGTAGCAAAAGTGACTTGCTGATCCGCGGTACACTTGCTCATGCGGATAGTAGCTTCAGTCTTCTCCGTCCAGCGCACAAATGCTACTGCACCTCCTGTGCCATCATAGTTCATCGGCTTGCAGTCGAGGAACTGCTTGAAAGTGCAGCCTGGAATTGATTCAACCAATTCACATGTGAGCAATCGAAGAAATAATGAAACAAAGACCGTTCATAAATTTCCTCATGCTTAGCACAGTGTCTTAAGGTCACCTTGAGCTGCATTGCCTCCAGATGAATCTCCGTTCCCATTACGCCTAGCGTTGCTTGGTCCTCCACTGTCTTGAGTTCGGTTCGCCTCGAACTGGGCGATAGCAGCGGAGATCCTTTCCTCCAGTAGAGCGTTCAGCTCTTCAGCAGTTCTTGGCAGTGGGGGAGGAGGAGGTTGATCGTCATTGCGAGCATTCACAGCTTTCCTGGGTGCCATGTTCTGACAGAACATAACCCAACAGGGTTAATCATTTGTTTGATATCGTCACACTAGCCAGTAGTATCATATATATTCACAGGTATATATACCACATAAGTGACATCAAACAATTATTACTCTAGCAGAGTACTTAGTAGGCTTGCACTGAGGGAATCTATACGTGACAAGACTTGCTGTGATTTTTGTGCACTGAATTCCATAATTATGTATGCATCCATAATTACGTAACTCCTTGCACAGTTTGCACAGTTCGTTTCATCCTCGTATCTCTTCCTTCAGATGGGCCATCGCTTTTAGGTAAAGTCACGTATACTTGTGACATTCTACTTCTAGTATATGCTAATTATCACGAATAATTGCAAGTAATTTCTAGTCAACGACAAGTGCTACTCAAGTGCACTCTAAGTCTCGTAGTGTCTTTTCTAGACTCATGTAGACAGTTTCAGTTAGTGGATGTCGCGGGACGTTTTATGCAATGAAAACTCTTTGAAAATTGTTTTCGTGAATGGATCCTAGAGATTGTAGACTAGACTCGAGAAGGAATCCTGGTTCACTACAATCGCATCTCTGATACCAATCTGTCACACCCCTTTCTGCGGCGGAAGCACGAGGTGTGATCATGAAAGGTTCTCATTGCATACGAAGAGTAAACATGCTACATGCTCGTAAAATAACATCAAATACCATGATTTGAAAACATAAGTTTAGCGTTTACATCACTAGACAGCTTAAAACATTGTCTTAAAAGTTTACAACTTTATTTAAAGTTAAACACAAGCGACATCCACGAGCATAAGCAAGACCGCGCGCACATCCATCCTAGTTACCTGAAATACATGTGAGTTTTTGGAAAAACGTCAACATAATGTTGGTGTGAATTCATGCAGTTTTGTGTTTCACGTTTGTATACTTTGTATAAAAACATAGTTGTGAATAAATCAAGTTTTTCTTGAGTACTCCACGTACTTTAAGTTATATATCAATCTTCTTGAGTACCCCACGTACTTCAAGTTATATATCAATCTTCTTGAGTACCCCACGTACTTCAAGTTATATATCAATTTTCTTGAGTACCCCACGTACTTCAAGTTATATATCAATTTTCTTGAGTACCCCACGTACTTCAAGTTATATATCAATTTTCAGTATGGTATGAATTTTATATAAATACAGTATTTCTGTAAATATCAGGATTGTTAATGGGTTGCAAAGCCATTAACATGTGACACGACATAGGAAGTCACCAAACCTAAGGCATTTAATTGGTATATTCTGAGACACAAAAGCACTACTCGATTCTCGCCCTCACCGAGAGTGTGGCTGCCAGGCACCCGTTAGATCTAACCTTTTGTTCTGCGGTCTAAGTATGTACACGATTAATGGTGCTTCTGTACCCTATTCGTGACACTATTTCTCATAACACATCCTACTTGGTTCTCGTCCTCACCAAGCGCGTTTCTTTTTATCATTTCTCATAACGCATCCAACTTGGTTCTCGTCCTCACCAAGCGCGTTTCTTTTTATCATTTCTCATAACGCATCCAACTTGGTTCTCGTCCTCACCAAGTGCGTTTCTTATTATCTTATATTTTGTCACACTTGGTTCTCGTTCTCACCAAGTGTACTTCTTGTATTTATATCATACCAATTATAAATATTGTACTTTTGTACATGTATTTCACCCCCGAAGTTATAAAAACTGAAAACAGTTAAAGAGAAAAGGGGGAGCATGAACTCACAACTTTGCGTTCCTTGCGTCGTAAACTTCACCGGATTTGCTTAATTAACGTCGTAACCTATACGCGTTTTCTTAACGTTAGTCACTAGACTTGCGTCGCACAAGTACAGTCACTCTCTTTTGTGTATATACTCTTGTGTTAAAAATATTCTATATTTTTAACTAAGTATCTTACTTATATTATTTTCTCAAAAATTAATATAAGTATCTCATGTTTTGCACTTTGCACCCGAATTATGTATCTTGTATGTGTATTTTTATGTTTATACTCCTCATGAGTATTTAGTGTATTTTTAAGTCTTAATACACTAGCACGTATAACACATACTATATACACTTAGCACAAAAGTTGGTGATAAAATAATATATATTTTTCTCTAAAAAATATACATACTTATATCCGTTTTTATTCTTGAAGAAATCCTTATTTCTAATCACCAAAAATTAGGGAAACCTTGGTAATACTTTTAAATACATTTTTAGGGAATAAGTTTCTCAAAAACTTATATTTTTTTAAGTGTCAAAATTTATAAAAATTTTGACAGAGTTTCCCCTAAAAATGGACGTTTCCCATGTTTTCAAAACATGTGTTTATTTTCTTTTAAATTGTCAACAATCATCAACAACAATCATCAACAATAATCATCAACAATAATCACTAATTTCTCCATTTCATGAACTTGAATATTTACAAAAATGTGTAGTAACTTACTAGCACATTTAGTAAGTCTTGTTATCTTTAAAAATAAGTTTAATTTCTTAAAAACTTTATTTTTAAAGAATATGAAGTTTCACAACTTCTAGTCAAGATTCACAAAAATATTTCTTTGTTGAACTTCCTTGTTACACAAATGTTTACACACTTCTTTATTTACTAAAAATATGTTTAGTTCATGTAAGATCCGGGTTTTAAACAAGACTAATATTTTTGCTTGGTTCTTCCGAAAAACCACTTGTAGATCTTTAGATCTACATGTTTAGAGTCTTATTTTACAAGAAAATTACTTTTACTCAAGTTCATGCCTTATGAATGGATGGATCCATCATCTTTTAACTTTCTAACTTTTACATCCTACTAGTTCATGCTTTCTAACATGGACTAGTATGTCTAGATGATGATCCATCTTGCTTTTACTAACAACAACATCAAATAATCATAACTAGACAATTTTCACAAGATTTACACACATAGTTTCTTTTTATCCAACATTAACCACTTATGTCCAAGACTTTAGGTTATGTTCTTTAGAGTTTTCATCAATTAATCATTCTTTCACCTATTAACCACCAAAAATAAGAACAAGAGGGTGGTTTAGAGCACTTACTACTAGCACAAGGCTAGGGAAGTTCAAGAGTGCAAATGAGGTGGATAAAAGCAAATGGTGAGGGTCCTTCAAGATCCGCTTGCACCGAGCTTCGTTAGTGACCTTCTTACACCTTAATAGCACCTTAGAATAGAAGATGGAAGCTTGAAAAGGATGGTGGTGTGGTCGGTGTTCTTGGCCGTGACCAAGCAAGAGAGGAAGGGAGGAAGTGTGTGTGTTGGTGTGTGAAAGAATGAGAAGTTAGGACCCTTGGTGTTAACTTATATCCAAATGTTGGGTTTAACTCTTGTATAATATGCCTTAGATAGTACAAACATGATCTAATAAAATATGAGATCAAAATCCCATGTGGGATCCTTGTTTCCCAACCGTCCAACAAAGGGGGGGGGGGGTGCTAGTTCGATTTTAATTGGTGGTTACATGTTCTAGTTAAGTCTAGTTAGGACTTTATGTAGGTTATTTGTGTGTAGTGTAATATAAAGGGTGTTAGGGTATTCGGGGACCCTAACTAGCTTAGAAAAATAAAAACAATACTTCTAGCATTATTTTGGTGTTCCAGGTATTATCCGGTTGTTCGGTTAGATACCGATTTGTTAAAGCGCTAAATTACACTTTTTAGCGTCTTTTAAGTACCTTTCTTGTACTCTTTCAATTTCCAACACTTAGGGAAATATTCTGGATGATATAACGACATTTCTGCATAATATTCATATGTTTAAATGCTGATTTATTGCTGATTTATATAAATTCTGCACTTAAAGTGCGTTTCGGGTGCTTTTTAGTGCTTATTTTTGCTTCCGGACAGTATATATATATTAAACCCTTGTATGTATTCTTGGGTTTTAATGCATTCTTGTTGTCGGACCTACACCTAGGCTCCAATTTTATGGTCTGACTGCTTTCTGCAGTTCTGTTGACACATTGTGTCTTACCGGTGAGTTTACTATTATTTTTGACGCAACGCTCTCGTTTATGCATAAAGCAATATTTTGTAGTATACAACGTGCATGAATTCACTTGTTTAATCATGTGTTCAGACATTGCTGACAATTAAGCACATAATTGCAGTCATTTAAATAATGATTAACGTGTACGGAAATTACCGGTTTGGTGCCAGTTGTCACAACCGTTGGGGTAATACACAGGAAACAGCGTTTCAGCACTTAAAGGATAGACTTTGTAGCGCACCTATCCTCTCATTGCCTGAAGGCACGGACGATTTTGTAGTCTACTGCGACGCATCTATCCAAGGTCTTGGATGTGTGTTGATGCAGCGGGATAAAGTTATTGCTTATGCTTCGCGCCAACTTAAGATTCACGAACGGAATTACACTACACACGATTTAGAGCTGGGAGCCGTTGTTTTTGCGCTCAAGATATGGCGACATTACCTGTATGGCACTAAGTGCACCATCTACACCGATCACAGGAGTCTTGAGTATATATTCAAGCAGAAAGAATTGAACATGAGACAACGTAGATGGGTTGAACTACTGAACGATTACGAATGTGCTATAAAGTACCATCCGGGCAAAGCCAATGTTGTGGCCGACGCCCTCAGTCGAAAGGATACTACACCTAGGCGTGTACGAGCGTTGCAACTCACTATTCAGTCCAGTCTTCCTTCTCAGATACGAGATGCTCAAGTAGAAGCATTGAAACCAGAAAACGTCAGGGCTGAAGCCCTACGCGGTTCAAGGCAACGGTTAGAACAAAGGGCAGACGGCGCCTATTATGTAACCGGACGCATCTGGGTCCCACTCTATGGTAATTTACGCGAGCTTGTAATGGATGAAGCTCATAAGTCTCGCTACTCAGTACATCCTGGTTCGGATAAGATGTACCACGACCTCAGAACTACATATTGGTGGCCTAGCATGAAGGCCCACATAGCAACTTACGTTAGCAAGTGTTTGACTTGTGCGAGAGTCAAAGCGAAATATCAGAAACCATCAGGCCCACTCCAACAACCTGAGATACCACAATGGAAATGGGAACAAATTTTCCATGGATTTTGTTACTGGCCTGCCTAGATCTCAACGTGGGAATGATACTATTTGGGTGATCGTGGATCGACTCTCAAAGTCTGCTCACTTCTTGGCTATCAAGGAAACGGATAAGTTCTCCACTCTAGCAGACGTATACCTTAAGGAAGTTGTCTCGAGGCACGGGGTGCCCACCTCTATTATCTCTGATCGTGATGCACATTTTACTTCAGAACTGTGGCAAGCAATGCACAAATCTTTTGGTTCTCGATTAGACATGAGCACAGCTTATCACCTTCAGACGGATGGGCAATCTGAGCGCACTATTCAAACTCTAGAAGACATGCTTCGGGCGTGCATAATTGACTTTGGCAATGGCAAAAAAAAAAAAAAAAAAAAAAAAAAAAAAAAAAAAAAAAAAAAAAAAAAACATCTGCCACTTGTGGAATTTTCGTACAATAACAGCTACCACACCAGCATTAAAGCTGCTCCATTTGAGGCATTGTACGGGCATAAATGCCGATCACCTCTTTGTTGGGCAGAGGTGGGTGATAGTCAGATCACAGGTCCAGAAATGGTAGTTGATACTACTGAAAAGATTGCTCAAATACGACAACGCATGGCGGCAGCTCGTGACCGTCAGAAAGCATACACAGATAAAGACAGGAAACTACTCGAGTTCCAGGTTGGGGATCGAGTGCTACTCAAAGTTTCACCCTGGAAGGGTGTTGTTCGTTTTGGCAAACGAGGAAAGCTCAATCCACGATACGTCGGACCTTTCGAAGTCATAGAGAAAATAGGCAAAGTGGCCTACAGACTGAACTTACCAACTGAACTCAGTGCAGTTCACAACGTCTTTCACGTGTCGAATCTGAAGAAGTGTCTGTCAGATGAGACCCTCATAGTTCCTTTGAAGGAGCTCACTATCGACGAGCAGTTGCGATTCGTCGAGGAACCAGTTGAAATCACGGACCGGGATGTTAAGGTCCTCAAGAACACCAGAATCCCTCTTGTACGAGTTCGTTGGAACTCCCGTCGCGGCCCAGAGTTCACCTGGGAGCGTGAAGATCAAATGAAACTCAAGTATCCCCAGTTATTCGGAACCAATGCAACTACTACTGAGGCTGAAGCTACTACTGCAGAATTTCGGGACAAAATTCCAAATCAACGGGGGGATGATGTGACACCCCAGGAAAACCAGTGAACGATACAACTTACCTAGCTTCCTCAGTAACCGCATGCTAAATTTCGGGACGAAATTTCTTTCAAGTTGGGGATAATGTGACAACCC
>JARYGA010057610.1:0-18463 GCA_030545235.1 Helianthus tuberosus
ACAGAAATGAATTTAGTAGACCTAAAAGGTTTATCTCCTTTAATTGTGATCTTTTTACCTTTTGGTGAATTTACTTGAATTAACTTTTGATCACATAAAATATTGGCTTTATTGGCTATTAACCAATCCATTCCTAAAACAACATCAAATACTACCAGATTCATGGGATATAGATTTGCTATAAATTTCTGATTTACAATCTCTATGCTTGCTCCCTGCAAGATTTCAGAAATCCTAACGGTTTCTCCATTAGCTGTCTCTACTAAGCATTCTTGTGGTAGTTTAGTTAATGACTGATTTAGAAATTTGAAAAACGATGTATTAATAAAACTTTGGTTTGCACCAGAGTCAAATAATACTTTAGCAAAAACATCATTAACTAAAAACGTACCAGCTATAACATCTGGAATCATTTTGGCCTCATCTGCAGTCAGAACAAATGCCCTAGCATTTTTAGTATTCTTGTTGTCTGGAGCTGGAGCTAATTTTGGGCAATTCAGCTTGATATGACCTTGTTCTTCGCAATTGTAACATACCCTGCTGTTAGCTTTCTTCCTGCAGTTTTCTTCCTTGTGTCCCGATATTTTGCAAAAGTTACAGTAGATGGAGCATCTTCCTGAATGCTTTCTTTTGCAAAACCTACAGTAGGGTGCAGAGGTAGAACCTATATTTTTCCCACGGTTAGAATTTCCAGAACGAAATTCTTGAGTCAATTTCTGGGTTAGGTTTCTCCTCTGATCCTCTTCTCGGGTACGGACTAACTCATCAGTCAAGGTATTGGCTAGTTCTACAGCTTCTTCTATGGTTTGAGGTCTAGCTGCCTTGACTACGTGTCTTATCTCTCCAATTAATCCCCAAATATAACGGGAGATTAACACTGGTTCTGGTGAAGCAAGATTTGGCACTATCCTAGCATATTCGAAGAATAATTTAGTGTACCCCTTGCTATCCACACCAGTCATCCTAACATTTAAGAATTTGTTTGCTATCTGTTCTTTTTCATTGGGTGGGCATAATTTTCTTTCTACCTTGTCCTTAAACTCTTCTCATTCCATATTATAGGTTTTATCACTTCCTTTTGTTTGGAGGATAGTGTTCCACCATTCTAGTGCTGCATTTTTAAACAGATTAGAAGCAAACAATATCTTATCTTCTTCAGCACACTTACTTATCCTTAAGACTGCCTCAGTCTTTTCTATCCAGCGTAAGGTTGCAATGGCCCCTTCATTGCCCGAGAATTCCATTGGTTTACAAGACCAGAATTCTTTATAAGAACAACCATAAGGCATGGTTCTTCTCTTTTTGGGAATAGGCATAAGAAGTACAGGTCCATTGTTCACGCTGTTTTCTGGTTCACTTGGTCGCTTACTGCTATGCTTACTTTTATTATCAGCATCTTTAACAGTTTGGAGAATAAATGGCATTGCATCTATAATTCCCTGTGCTACTATGTGTTGGATAGCACTACTATCCACTTGGTTTCCACTGTTATTGATACTCGGATTATCATTAACCATGTTAATGTTACTCTGGTTATCGTTATTCAGATTCCCTTGATTTTCTTCGTCGGCCATCTGAATTTTTAAACATTTATCCCATATTAATATCACAATTAATATTTTAATGTAGTTAATCACATAACACACAATCTAGCCAAAAACGTAGATCATTGCTACTATACTATTTTCATATACTTATGCGTCTATTACACACTAGTACAGAAATAAAGATTACAATACCAACAGAAATAAAATAGTAATATGCATCCGTACACACATATTTTATTTTATTTTATTTTATTATATTATTACTACTGCTTCCTCCATTCTAACATTCATGGATATGGATTTATCCAAAAATCCATATTGCGCTCATCGTATTTCCATACGAGACGCTCTCCAACCTGGCGCATCCTCTCACTGCTTTCTAAAATTTCCTCCCCAAAAGTCCTAAGTTCTTGGACGTTTTCTGCACTCATTGGGGGTGCAGGTTCTAGGACTGGGTTTGGAATCTGGGGTGCGGTTTCCTGATATGGGGGTGACAGTTCCTGAAATTGGTAAGGATCCTCCAAAATTTCCCTAATATATTCATCTTGGTAATAGGGATCTAAAGGGTCCATACCTGGGTAGGCTTCTATGTTCTGTATGGGTGGATATTCCTGGATAGGGTAACGTTGCACAAAGTCCCTATTGTTGTCCCACCAGGGGTCGTAATTTGGGTCTAAGGGGTTTAGCACAGGTACCCTAGGGATTTCTTCTGGGTTAAAGTCCACCTGATTTTCCGGGTTTTCTATTTCCATGGGTTGTTCTGGGTTTTGTGGTTGTGGGGCTACTAATTGTTCCAGACTTGGGTTAGCAGCAGTTGTAGCTAGGATATGGAAATTAGCTAGGCTTCTATTCAGCATATCTTGCGTATGAGCATCTGTCTCTCTCTTAATAGCTGCTAAGGCCCTTTGCTGTTGCAATTTTCGCATTCTCTTCCTACGAGCAAAAGCTTCTTTACTGAACCATCCTCGTTTCTTAGTAGGAAATGGTTCCTCCGACTTAGCTCTAAAGGAAAATATCCCGTCTTCCTGATCAGCAGTATACCCAGAGAGGGCAGGCTGTGATGATGTACCTTCACTCCTAGGTGAATCAGATAACTGACGATTCATATCTGATGGTTCTTGATCACTCATACTGTAAACTAACAGATAGTCGATTAACACATAACAAATAAATACAGTTATGCATATACTTTCATAATTTATTTCCTAACAAAATTTAAAATTTAAGTGTCAGCAGAACACTTCTTTGGCTCAGACCAGTGGCTAGGCTCTGATACCACCTTCTGTCGCAACCCCCGATCCCTGATTCCCGGGAACGGGCAGACGCGATCTCAGAGTTTCGGTGGTATCAGATTATTTAATCTTGCAGCGGAATTTACATCAGGACCGTAGTTAGGAAATGTTTATCAGAGTAAAACCACCATATTTGATATTAATAATAACATGGGCAAAACCCAAGTTTCTTATTACAATTCATTTATAGGGACAGACCCTATTTTATTGAATTTAAAACATCGTTTATTAGGTAACTTTTATAGCCACATTATCCCCAAGCCTTCAGTGCTCTCCAGCTGGCTTTCATTAATTGGCTGTTCACATTTTGTTACCTGTAACGCGTTTTAAAAACATTTGTCAGTCGGAAATACTGGTGAGTGAATCCCAGTTTAATCAAGAAACATTTTATCAATTAAAACAGTATTGAGAGCGATCACATTGTTTATTTCTACACAATTACTCATTCAGTATTTGCCACTCGATCGGATCTATGGCTATGGTCAAATTACCCATTGGCTAACTTGTCGTCCAATGGTAATGTACTGTCATTCCGACTTACTACTACTCGTAGTAATAAATTTTGTATACAAAACCCCATAATACCGGCAGTAATTGAAGAACTACAAAGACTCAATCACCGCTTAATCACATTGTAAACAATTAAGGTTTTGTAAAACATTCCAAAAAGGTTAACAAAAAGAGGATAAACTCACATTGCTGTCTTAGGCTTTTCGTAAGGGTTTCCTGGATATAATCTATGATTTATACATATGTACATTGGTTAGTATCATAACCCATTGAAAATATTAATAATACTCTCCCCAAGACGGCATTCCAACAACTATGTCGGGCAGAACCACGACAGTTGTTACGGAACCCTAAATCAATCGGGCAGCGTAACTATTACGAAACTGGGGTTATAATACTTACAATGGAGCAGAACCTCGTTAATAAGGGGTATAGTACCCGACTATAATGCTTAATACTTTCAGAATTCGAGATTGAGAAGTGTGAATGAGCGTCGGAAAACGAAAACTGATGCTATCTATTTATAGTTGTGATATTGAGTCATGTCGCGGCCCGCGTGAAAGACAAGGGTCACTTACGTGGCCCGCGTCAACATTGGTCAACGCTGTAGCTTAGCTGGGTCAGCTACTAGACTTGCCACGATGTTGACACGTGTCAGCACCGGATGCTTCCGCGTTTCATGATCTGTCGCGGCCCGCGTCAACTACACGTACACTCTTACGCGGCCCGCTTCAACTAAAGAAGTCAGCGAAGTCAATTCCAGCCTTGATACCGCCTACGTAAAATGTTGAGATGGGTCTACGCGGCCCGCCTCAGCCCTGTATTTCTTATTTTTAATTTATTTTATATGTTATAATCTATTTAGGGCTTGGTTTTCACATACAAGGTGTAATATAAAACATATTGAGACATTTTATAATATATTAGAGTGTCGGAAATATTATAAGGGTGTTGGTTTTACCGAGGGTTGTTACAATTTATTTCGTGGAATGTAATGAAATCGGGAGTGGAAATGGATGGGAACAAATGTACACAAGAGGCTGTGATGATGAAGAAGTTGAATAATCAGTCTGAGTGGATAGGAACAAAGTTTGAGATTATCCCTTGGCAGGGCAATCAATTCAGATGGTTATGTGAAAGATTCTTTCGCATTGCAATAGATTCGATTTGCAGCCATGGCGGATTTATCCTTCTTTGTTCCACTATTTACGGATCTGAGCCTCATGTATCTAATCGTTTCCTCCGATTTTGTTTCTGTTTGATCTTTAAGTGGTGATTTTGACACAGCATGCTATTTATATACAACTTGAAATTAAAGAACAGAACAACACTAGCAGCGAAACTTTGTTGCTGAAGACAAATGGTGTGTAAATGAATTAAGGTGAGGCTGCACTCAGCTCGTTTAATTTATGAGAGTGCGAGCTTGAGCTCTGCTTGTTTCTAGGTCTATATCTAAAACATGATTTTTTACTTGTTAAAAAAGTCTTAAGACAAACCGAACATGTAACAACCCACGTCTTTGAAGTCAAAGTACAAGTCAAAGTCAAAGTCCAAGGAAGAAAAGATTGCTAAATGCGATCTGTCACTCCTTGCTTAATTATTGATTATACTCCTTGACTTGTAATCGATTTCTTTAATTTGTGTACTTTAGTTGTATTATGTGGAGTATTCATAATAATCGCAGTTTAATCGCTATTAAATCGCTAACCTATTTATCGCTAATTGCATCACTATCGCGTCGCAACTTGAATCGCAAGTTCTGAATATTGTTTTACGTGTGTGGGCTATTTATGTGTTACTTGTGCATGCTTACTATACGTTTGTGGTGTTTATTCGAAAACGCAATCGCAACTCTATCGCAACGCAATCTCACCATAAACGCTAAACGCAAGGTTATTTATGATGTTGTATATTAGTTATGTTATTTGTGTGACTATTATCTAAACCTATCGCATCGCTTAATCGACACTTGCTTAAACGCATCACAACGCTCAACGCACGAAACGAAAAGCCGGAAACCAACTCGCTAGAGCCTTTCGATCGAATGGTCATCCGTCCGGATGACCATCCGATCGGATGGCCATCCGATCGGATGGCCATCCGATCGGATTGCCCTCGGATCGCACCTTTGCACCGCCTTTCCTCTCCTTTCACCTATAAATAGCACCTGTCATGTCACACCCCCAAAATCCACTTGCGGAATGCTACCGCTTGGAGGCGTGACTGACCAGGATCCAGCCACCAATCATATTGAACAAGCATATAAGTAGTTATAATAATCCAACCAATACAATTGGTGTTCAACAAAACATAGTTTAAGTTGCAAGCGGAAGCATAAGTCTTAAAACCAAAACATAAGTTTAATTGTTTCAAAGTTTAACATGGCACACAGTCGTCCATGTCCCACAACGACTCTCTTCCATGCAAGCTCCAGCTAAGCACCTATTGACCTGCAAAGCATGTAGTAACGAGTCAACAACAAGTTGAGTGAGTTCACGGTTGGGTGTTCGTTTTAAGTTGTTTCGAAAACAGTTTCCTTTATCTGGCAATCCTGCCGTGGGGGTTACCCCATAGTTAAAAACGTGACTTGTTTATTCCCGGTTATTCTGGCAATCCGGCCGTGGGGGCTACCCCGTGTTAGTTATCTGGCATTTCGGCCGTGGGGGCTACCCCATGTATACACTAGACTCGTTACCATATCGACTGCTGACTGTAGTCATGTTTATGTGCCCTGAAACTGTCAATGTCTATCATCATTGACGTGCCCCAGATCCATTAGTTCACGCCCGTCCTCTGCGGCACGGTGTGAGGTTTGTCAGACCTAAATAGCGCTATCTAACTAATGACCCGCTCGCCATTGGCCCGGCGATTAAGTCGATATAAAAAGGAGGGACTTCGTGATAGAGTTTTGGTCTAGTACGAGTTATCTGTCCGTGAGGACGAGGAACTACATTCCTGAACCATTGCTGTCCTACCCAAGGAGGACGAGGAACCCATGTTCCTTAACCCCAATTCCCGACCCCTGGGAATCCCATGCTTTGTAGAGGGTGTGAACTCACCTTGGTTTGCTCGGCAGATACACAGAAAGGTCAATCAAGCAATATTGTGGTCACTCACGTCCTATCATAGTTGTATCATGCAAATCAGGTTCGTAGTTAAGTAGTACACGTATGTTTCTAGCACATTGCATTCAAGTATCATTCATGGTAGTCCATCCACATTCACATTCAACAGTAACACATAAGGTCTATGCATTAGGCCCAAAAGTCCGGCCCAATCACCTAAGCCCGTAATCATGCAAGTCCAATTCAGCGTGCACAAGTGTCTGGTCTCGAGTCGAGACTGTACGGTCTCTACTCGAGACTGTGCGGTCTCGAGTTGTAGTCCACAAGGTTTCGAGTCGCAACTAAGGTGATCTCGGGTCATGCATGTGTTGGTCTCGAGTCGCAACAGGACTCGCAAACATGGTCTCGAGTCAAGAAGTTTGGGTGTTGATCAAGTATGGTTCCGAGTCGAGACTAGGGGTTCTCGACTCGCAACCTGAGTCGCAACTGCAGTCTCGAGCTATCATGCTCCCGGTCTCGAGTCGAGACTGAAGTTCTCGGCTGGACATCTGCTGATTTCCTGACATATGTACTAACCAATAACATTCCGATTTCATGAAGCTATATACTATCCAACCACAATTTACAAACATGTTTCCTTGTCTATTGCTTACCAAAAACGGATCAAACATATCAATATTCAAATATTCAAGGCATCTTCAAGTTGTTCTTCATATATATTCAAGTCATGTTCATGTTAATTATTTAAACTTGTTCATCATATTTCCGGTTTCTAGCCTTAATCACAAACATAATCATGAATAACAAATCAACACACTTGAACATACTCATCTAATGATTTCAAATCATCACATAACATCTCAAAATCAACTCTACACTAATCCGATTAACATGATGCTATCTATACACCTATGCAAGTCGGTTTCATGAACATTCACATTTAATGGTTTGAATCACATTTAGACACAAGATATCATGAGCTCATTGTGCAATATATCCGAAACATGTTAGCCGATTATCAACAACATGCACATCCGATTCACAAAAACCTTATCACGCATACAACTACACTAGTTAAATCATATCATTCATACTCTTATTTAACAACAATCAAACATCATAAAGACACTAACCGGTTGATGGGTTTCAAAGGTGAGAATGAAGCTTCCAAGTGGGTGTGTACGAGTTGATCCGAGAGTCCTTGTGGTTGCCGGTTTGATCCGAGAGTAAAGAAGGGGAAAGGTGGTGCTTGATTCTCTAGGGTTTAAGGTTTGTAGGAGAGGGTGTGTGTGAGAGTGAGTATGTTGTCCAAAGAAATGGCAAACATGGCTATCACTAAGGTTTATATACTTGTTCCACATGGTGCACCCTAATGGGTTTCGGATGAGGTGCACGGCCCAACCGGCCCACATGTTGCACTGTTCACTCGAGACCACATGGTCTCGAGTCGGGTTCTTGGTTCTCGGCTCACTTAAGCATATACACCTACTATACACATAAGCATACATATAACATAACACATAATCACATAAAAGGTTCACTTATCATTAATCACACAAGTCAACTAGTCACACGTTTAAGCATGTTACATCGGGATACAAGAAGGGTTCTAAATTTCGGGTTGTCACATCATCCCCAAGTTGAAAGAAATTTCGTCCCGAAATTTGGTAAGCACTCACTGAGGAAGCTAGTTAAGTTGTATGGTTTTCCCGGTTTTCCTGGGGTGTCACATCCACCCCCCGTTGATCTGGAATTTCGTCCCGAAATTCCGTAGCTTCAGCCTCAGTAGTGGGTGTACTGTTTGCGAACAGTTGGGGATACTTTTGTTTCATCTGATCTTCGCGCTCCCAGGTGAACTCTGGGCCGCGACGTGAGTTCCAACGAACTCGAACGAGAGGTATTCTAGTGCTCTTGAGGACCTTAACATCCCGGTCCGTGATTTCGACTGGTTCCTCAACGAATCGTAACTGCTCGTCGATAGTGAGTTCCTTCAGGGGAACTACGTGGGTCTCATCTGACAGAAACTTCTTCAGATTTGACACGTGAAAAACGTTGTGAACTGCACCAAGTTCTGCTGGTAAGTTCAACCTGTAGGCCACCCTGCCTATTTTCTCGATGATTTCGAAAGGTCCAACGTATCGTGGGTTAAGTTTGCCGCGTTTACCAAAACGAACCACACCCTTCCAGGGTGAAACTTTGAGTAGTACCTGCTCCCCAACCTGCAGCTCTAGTGGTTTCCTGTCCTTATCGGCGTAGACTTTCTGACGGTCACGAGCTGCCGCCATGCGTTTTCGTATTTGAGCGATTTGTTCGGTTGTGTCTACCACATGTTCTGGACCACTGATCTGACTATCCCCCACCTCTGCCCAACAAAGAGGTGACCGGCATTTACGTCCGTACAATGCCTCAAACGGAGCAGCTTTAATGCTGGTGTGGTAGCTGTTATTATATGAGAATTCCACGAGTGGCAGGTGCTTTTCCCAGCTGTTGCCAAAGTCGATTACACATGCACGAATCATGTCTTCTAAGGTTTGAATAGTGCGCTCGGACTGCCCGTCCGTCTGAGGGTGATATGCTGTGCTCATGTCTAATCGTGAGCCAAAGGATTTGTGCATCGCTTGCCACAGCTCTGAAGTAAAGCGTGCATCTCGATCGGAGATAATAGAGGTGGGCACCCCGTGCCTCGAAACAACTTCCTTAAGGTATATTTCTGCAAGAGTGGAGAACTTATCCGTCTCCTTGATAGCCAAGAAGTGTGCAGATTTTGTGAGTCGATCCACGATCACCAAAATAGTATCGTTTCCGCGCTGGGACCTAGGTAGGCCAGTAACGAAATCCATGGAAATTTGTTCCCATTTCCATTGAGGTATCTCTGGTTGTTGGAGTAGGCCTAAGGGTTTCTGGTATTCAGAGTTGACTCTCGCAAACGTCAGACACTTGCTGACGTAAGTTGCTATGTGGGCCTTCATGCTAGGCCACCAGTACGTAGTTTTGATATCATGATACATCTTATCTGATCCAGGGTGTACTGAGTAGCGAGACTTGTGTGCATCATCCATCACAAGCTCTCGTAGGTTTCCATAGAGTGGGACCCAAACGCGTCCCGTTACGTAGTAAGCACCATCTTCCTTCTGTTCTAAGCGTTGCCTTGATCCTCGTAGGGCTTCAGCCCTGACATTTTCTGGTTTCAGTGCTTCTATCTGAGCGTCTCGTATTTGGGAAGGAAGACTAGAATGGATCGTGAGTTGTAAAGCTCGTACGCGCTTAGGCGCAGTGTCCTTTCGACTAAGGGCGTCAGCCACAACATTGGCCTTGCTCGGGTGATACCTGATTGAGCACTCGTAGTCATTCAGTAGCTCTACCCATCGTCGTTGTCGCATGTTCAGTTCCTTCTGCTTGAAGATATGCTCGAGGCTCCTGTGGTCGGTGTAGATGGCGCACTTGGTACCGTACAGGTAATGCCGCCATAACTTAAGTGCAAAAACAACAGCTCCCAGCTCTAAGTCGTGCGTAGTGTAGTTTCTTTCATGAACTTTGAGTTGGCGTGAGGCGTAGGCGATAACCTTATCTCGTTGCATCAATACACAACCAAGACCTTGAATTGATGCGTCGCAGTAGACCACAAAGTCGTCTGTGCCCTCCGGCAAGGAAAGGATAGGTGCGCTGCAAAGTCTATCCTTTAAGTGCTGAAATGCTAACTCCTGTGCATTTCCCCAGCGATAAACAACGCCTTTCTGCGTTAGCGAGGTGAGAGGCTGTGCGACCTTAGAAAAATCCTTTATGAATCGCCTGTAGTAACCTGCCAAACCCAAGAATTGGCGAATTTCCTTTGGTGTACGAGGTGCAGGCCAGTTCTTAATCGAGTCTACCTTGGATGGATCAACGTGAATCCCATCCTTGTTTACCACGTGGCCTAGGAAATGGACTTCTCGAAGCCAGAAGTCGCATTTCGAGAACTTTGCGTAAAGCTGTTCGGTTCGAAGGAGTTCCAGGATAAGCCGTAGATGATGCTCGTGTTCCTCCTGACTCTTAGAATAGATCAGGATGTCGTCGATGAAGACTATAACGAACTTGTCCAGATAAGGCTTGCACACTCGGTTCATTAAGTCCATGAAAACTGCTGGTGCGTTTGTCAGCCCAAAAGGCATGACCAAAAACACATAGTGCCCATAACGCGTTCTAAAAGCCGTTTTGGAGACGTCCTCTTCCCGGACTCTCAGCTGGTGATAACCCGATCTCAAATCAATCTTTGAATAGTAGCTCGACCCTTGCAGCTGGTCGAACAAGTCGTCAATACGCGGTAGAGGATAACGATTCTTCACCGTCACCTTGTTGAGTTCCCGGTAGTCGATGCACATTCTGAAGGTACCGTCTTTCTTTTTCACAAATAGTACTGGAGCTCCCCAGGGTGATGAGCTTGGACGAATAAAACCTTTATCCAAGAGTTCTTGTAGTTGCGTAGAGAGTTCTTCCAACTCTGATGGAGCCAAACGATAAGGTGCACGAGCTATAGGCACAGCTCCAGGAGCTAGTTCAATCTGAAACTCGACTTGGCGATGAGGCGGAAGACCAGGTAATTCCTCAGGGAATACCTCCGGATAGTCGCGTACAACTGGAAAATCTTCTATCTTCTTCTCTTTCTCCGAGGTGTCAGTAACGAGAGCCAAAATGGCAGTGTGGCCCTTTCGCAAGCACTTCTGGGCCTTAAGGAGAGAGATGACGTTCTCAACGGCACTCCTCTTGTCGCCACGAATCATGAGAGGTTCATCACCGGAACCCGGAATACGAACAATCTTCTCGTTGCAAAGAATCTCTGCTCGGTGTTGGGATAACCAATCCATCCCAATGACAACGTCGAAACTACCCAAGACAATAGGAATGAGGTCGATAGAGAAGGTCTGGTCAGCAAGAACGAGTTTACAACCCTTGACTACGTGTGTGGCTTCTAAACTCTTACCGTTTGCTAGCTCTACAGTGTGCTTGTTGTTCAAAGGTGTTGGAATACGCTTAAGCATTCGACTAACTTCTAGTGACATGTAGCTAGTATCGGCACCCGAATCAAATAATACTGAAACATAAAAGTCGTCGAGAAGGAACTTACCCGCCACAACATTGGGGTCGTTCCTTGCTTCACCTTGGCCGATTACGAACGCTCGCCCCCTGGCGCCATTGTTGTTGTTGTTCCCATTGTTACCATTCCCCTGATTGTTGTTATTGTTGTTGTTGTTCTGGTTCCTGTTCCTGTTCAGTTGGGGACAATCTCTCTTGAAGTGGCCCTCAGCTCCACACTGAAAGCACCCTTTGTTATCACCCTGTTGCGGTTGTTGGAGCTGGTTCTGTTGAGCTTGCTGGCGATTCTGATTGGCACAGTATAAGCTCCTGCAATCCTTTGCAGCGTGACCAGGCTTGTTGCACCGATGACAGTTGCCCCTGGTGCATGGCCCGCTGTGGTGCAGGCTGCAGCGATTGCATTTGGGGTGATTCCCTTTGTACCCGCCATGACTTTGACCACCGGATGATTGCTGACTAGGACTCTTGTAGTCATCAGTCTTTCTCTGCTGAGACTGGGACTGAACAGAAGTCGAACCCTTACTTGAAGTTCCATCCCATTTCCGTTTGTTGTCACTAGAGGTACCAGAAGTAGTTGCAGCACCTATGCGCTTTGGTAACTTCTTCTGCTCCACCGCCTGATCAGTGAGACGGTGAGCCAACTGAACAACTTGTTGGATGGTGGCGAGGTTCGCTGAAGTCACATGGCTTTGGATCTCTGGCACCAAGCCCTTGAGAAAGAGTTCAATACGCTTAAATGGAGGGTCCACCATAGTAGGACACAGCAAGGCAAGTTCATTCGACCTCTTGGTATACGCCTCAATTTCTGACCCCGTCATCTTGAGGTTGAAGAACTCGACTTCCAGCTTATGAATGTCATCACGACTGCAGTATTCTTCCTTGATCATTTCCTTAAAAGTTTCCCATGGGGTGGCGTTGGCAGCAACCAATCCCAGCATTTGAACCTGAGCATTCCACCATGTGAGGGCTAAACCCTCGAGAGTACCGGTAGCATACTTCACCCTGCGCGCCTCAGGGCATTCACACATTTCGAACACAGATTCTAGTTTCTCAAACCAGTGGAGGAGACCTACTGCTCCTTCAGTGCCGCTAAACGTAGTTGGTCGGCAGTCCATGAAGGTCTTAAAAGTGCACACGGGTGGCTGAACATGTTGACCTATTGTGGGTGAAGGAAAAGACAGAGTTTAACACAAAGGTTGGTTCACGAGAGTAGGATTCTAAAGATCCTAGAATGAGTTCGGATTGCAGGATATACCTCCTGCGTGTGCAGCTGCAAGTGCTGCGGCAACTCGTTCGTTGATTAGAGCCGTCAACTGGGCTTGTGTCAGGTTAACGCGTCCAGACATGATCTTCATATTAAGAGGAACGTGAGTGAGAGGGGTTCGCGAAAATGCGATGACAGAAGTGGGTAAGTACACACGTGCTCAAGCAACAGTAGTTATACTAACCAAGCATACCATAAGCAATGTACTATGTAACTAACAAGTAGGCAATATGTACACAGATCATATCATCTAGGATGTCGAGCCTTGCATGTGGAGTGGAGCGTCGTTGTGGATCGTAGAGCACTGTACAGGTTATAGTCTGGTTTTAACAAAAACGTTTCTCCTTTATTAAAACCAAGTTCTCTATAACCAATGGCTCTGATACCAATCTGTCACACCCCCAAAATCCACCTGCGGAATGCTACCGCTTGGAGGCGTGACTGACCAGGATCCAGCCACCAATCATATTGAACAAGCATATAAGTAGTTATAATAATCCAACCAATACAATTGGTGTTCAACAAAACATAGTTTAAGTTGCAAGCGGAAGCATAAGTCTTAAAACCAAAACATAAGTTTAATTGTTTCAAAGTTTAACATGGCACACAGTCGTCCATGTCCCACAACGACTCTCTTCCATGCAAGCTCCAGCTAAGCACCTATTGACCTGCAAAGCATGTAGTAACGAGTCAACAACAAGTTGAGTGAGTTCACGGTTGGGTGTTCGTTTTAAGTTGTTTCGAAAACAGTTTCCTTTATCTGGCAATCCTGCCATGGGGGTTACCCCATAGTTAAAAACGTGACTTGTTTATTCCTGGTTATTCTGGCAATCCGGCCGTGGGGGCTACCCCGTGTTAGTTATCTGGCATTTCGGCCGTGGGGGCTACCCCATGTATACACTAGACTCGTTACCATATCGACTGCTGACTGTAGTCATGTTTATGTGCCCTGAAACTGTCAATGTCTATCATCATTGACGTGCCCCAGATCCATTAGTTCACGCCCGTCCTCTGCGTCACGGTGTGAGGTTTGTCAGACCTAAATAGCGCTATCTAACTAATGACCCGCTCGCCATTGGCCCGGCGATTAAGTCGATATAAAAAGGAGGGACTTCGTGATAGAGTTTTGGTCTAGTACGAGTTATCTGTCCGTGAGGACGAGGAACTACATTCCTGAACCATTGCTGTCCTACCCAAGGAGGATGCGGAACCCATGTTCCTTAACCCCAATTCCCAACCCCTGGGAATCCCATGCTTTATAGAGGGTGTGAACTCACCTTGGTTTGCTCGGCAGATACACAGAAAGGTCAATCAAGCAATATTGTGGTCACTCACGTCCTATCATAGTTGTATCATGCAAATCAGGTTCGTAGTTAAGTAGTACACGTATGTTTCTAGCACATTGCATTCAAGTATCATTCATGGTAGTCCATCCACATTCACATTCAACAGTAACACATAAGGTCTATGCATTAGGCCCAAAAGTCCGGCCCAATCACCTAAGCCCGTAATCATGCAAGTCCAATTAAGCGTGCACAAGTGTCTGGTCTCGAGTCGAGACTGTACGGTCTCTACTCGAGACTGTGCGGTCTCGATTTGTAGTCCACAAGGTTTTGAGTCGCAACTAAGGTGATCTCGGGTCATGCATGTGTTGGTCTCGAGTCGCAACAGGACTCGCAAACATGGTCTCGAGTCAAGATGTTTGGGTGTTGATCAAGTATGGTTCCGAGTCGAGACTAGGGGTTCTCGACTCGCAACCTGAGTCGCAACTGCAGTCTCGAGCTATCATGCTCCCGGTCTCGAGTCGAGACTGAAGTTCTCGGCTGGACATCTGCTGATTTCCTGACATATGTACTAACCAATAATATTCCGATTTCATGAAGCTATGTACTATCCAACCACAATTTACAAACATGTTTCCTTGTCTATTGCTTACCAAAAACGGATCAAACATATCAATATTCAAATATTCAAGGCATCTTCAAGTTGTTCTTCATATATATTCAAGTCATGTTCATGTTAATTATTTAAACTTGTTCGTCATATTTCCGGTTTCTAGCCTTAATCACAAACATAATCATGAATAACAAATCAACACACTTGAACATACTCATCTAATGATTTCAAATCATCACATAACATCTCAAAATCAACTCTACACTAATCCGATTAACATGATGCTATCTATACACCTATGCAAGTCGGTTTCATGAACATTCACATTTAATGGTTTGAATCATGTTAGTGCACTACGTCTATTGACTTCGTCTTGTATCATGTAATAGGATAGGATTATCAGTGCACGAGGTTCGAGATATTGAGAAAAGAGGTTTAAGTGAAGATTTCGCTTGAAACTGTTCAAGCGAAATCATCCACAACTGATTTCGCTTCAAGCCTTCAAGCGAAATCATTCACATCAGATTTCACTTCAAGCTTTCAAGCGAAATCTTAACCTCTATATATAGGGCACTTGTCATTTTACTTGGTACGCGACTTCTGAAAGTGTAACGAAGTGCTGCCAGTTTTCTGTCAGGTTGTAATCAGTGTTAAAAGCAATATAATTGACAGATTAAAGATTAACAAGCTGTGTTCATGTCTAGTTCTCTGATTCCGCCTTTGAACTGGACTTAAACTCTTCTGATCGACTCAATCGGGTCATACAACGATCCAACAAGTGGTATCAGAGCTCAGGAAGAAGAGTTTAGCTTGATATCATCTACTTTCTGAATTCTACACCTTCTTTTTCAATCTGGATGAGATTTCACGGTCAAAATGGTCTGAGTTTTTCACCGAATATGTAAAACAGTATTCTAACAAAGCCTTGAAATTTTGAGACCGAAATTCAAAGTAAAAATGACAAAAATTGGACAGAAACTAGATTTCGCTTAAGAGAGTTCGTGGATTTAATTGATTTCGCTTCAAAATCAGACTGTTTGGAGTGTTTCGCTTGAACATCTGAAGCGAAATAGTGTTGTGATTTTGGTTTTTGCTTGAAGTTTGAGTTCAGGTTGAAGCGAAATAGATTCTTGGGATTTCGCTTGAAGTCATATTAGTAGATTTCGCTTCAAGTCTATCAACAGTTGATTTCGCTTCAAGTTATCAATAGTTGATTTCGCTTCAGCTGGTTAAACAAAGTTGATTTCGCTTGAAGAATCAACTTGTGTTTCCGATTGAGATTTCCTAGTTCGATTGAAAAGTGAAATTTCGTGTCGAGATTATTTCACGTCAACAGGGTATCAATCTATTTCAGGATATTATTGTGTATACTGATTGTTTGTTTGATTGTTTGTTTGCAGGTGATTTACACGGCACAAATATCAAGAATTCAAAATGTTTGATGAACTGGAAAACACTAAATTTGAAAGAATGAACAATTGGAATTGTTGTTCTTCTTCTGAGAAAAAGGAGATTTTAGTTGAAAGATTTGAATATTTCATGTGTCGAAAGGATGAAACATTGGATGAGTTGGAAATACGGTTTAAAAATTTAATGGACAGTTTGAGAAACAAGGATATTAGAATATCAAATTATGAACAGATATCGAAATTGGCAAATGCATTACCTGCTAAATGGGATAAATTTTTGGCTGAGTTAAAAAGGGAAGATTTTTTTCAAGAACTTTATCCAAAACAGTTCTTTAACGAGGTTAATGGAGAGTTTCGTAATGAAAATAGGAAAAAGAAGGAAATTTTGACCGAAATGGAAAAGAATTTACAAAAATTGGAATTGGATGTTATTACTGAAATTGATAATAGAATTCATATGTGTCTTGCAACAAAGAGTATTTTAAAATATGATATTAAAAGGAAATGTTATATTGATGAAAGTATGAATCCTTTTGATTTCGTTAAACTCTTTTGTGCAGGAACATATAAGATGGAAACAAAGGATATTCCAAAGAACGAAGAATCTTTGATGTTTGGATCTTCAAGTTCAGAATCAGTGTGCTCTAAATGTGACAACTTTAAGGCTGAAAATGACAAACTTTTGAAGGATGCAGAAAGTTTGACATCAGAAGTCGAGAAGTTGAGAGATGAAAAGCAAACTGATGATAACCAGATTCTTATGTTGCAGGGAATTTGTGAAAATTTGAAGTCTGAAAATGTCAAACTGCTTAGTGATTTGAACAGTTTGACATCAGAAAACAAGATTTTGAAAGAAAAAGAAAAAGAGTTTGAAAATGAAAAATTAAAATTTGAAAATGATTTCAAAAGTCAGTTAAAGATTTTAGAAGATGAGAGAGATGTTTTTGGTAAAGATAATCTTGAAAAACAAATGGAAATTAATTCTCATCTTGCTAAAATCATTCAGCTTGAAAAAGAAGCTGAAAAAGCTCGGAAGAAAATCAAAGAGCTTGAAGTGAAATTGAAAGGTTTTGTGACTTCTACATCACATGTTTGTTCAAAACCAATCAATTTCAACATTGAAAATGTAAAAGTTGAAGATTGTGATGAGATATCTGATGATGAAAAAGAAAAGAAAAGAAAAATATCTTTAGATTTACAAGAAAAATTTCAAAATAATGTTTTGCAATCTACTGAAACAGGTGAATGTTCGAAACAAAAACCTGTTAAGAAGAATGTAGAACAGAAACAAAAAGATAGAAATTTGAAAAATTCTAAAATTGAAGTTAAAAACTCATCAGATAAATCATTCAATCATTATCAAGAATCACAAAAAGTTAAAAATGAAAACTCACAAAATGTTGGTAATAAGTGGTGCAGGTTTGACCACGGTGCTCAAAAGACAAATCCAGCATTGAAGAGGAGAAATGATTATAACCAAGCCAAACAATGTTATGATCTGAAGGTTTGGACTGACAGAAGTGGATGGTATGATAACAGAGTGTGCTACACCTGTGGTGTTAGAGGACACATTGCTGTTAACTGCCAGAATTGGAATTTTGAAACACGAAGATGCTACAATTGCCATATCAGAGGACATATTGAAAGAGATTGCCCAAGAAGATCTATGGGAAGATCGAGGGTTGAATCTCAAAGAACGGTAAAGAAGCTAGTCAAAGTCAAGCCCCATGAACAGAAGGTTCTAAAATCTAAAGTTCAGGATCAGACAATTCAAGAAAAGAAAGTTAAACTTTCACAGGGGCAGAAAGATAGACTACGAAAGAAAAGGAAGAAGGCGAGAGAATATCTTGAGAAAATTTTGTTTTCGGGTTCACCGGTTGGTTCGAATACAAGTTCTGATGAATTGATTCACTCGACAGCAAAGTCAAGCAAATCGAATTCTTCAGATACAAATCTGAGGACAAAAGAGAAAAAGGAAAAGAAGAAAATGGTTGGCGATGAATCTGATATTTCAAAGTCAGACAAGCCACCATCAGGTGATGAATCTGACTCATCTAAGTCAGATAAGCCAAGTTCGTGCAATGAATCTGATTCTACAAAATCAGAGGAGCCACAAGTTGAGGTAAAGAAGGAAGAAACTGTTCTTTTGATGAATGATGAAAAATTTCCTCCATTACAAGCCACAAACACAAAATCAAAAGGTGTTGATGCTGGAAAAATGTTTAATAGCAATGTTAAACATATTTTTAGTAAGATGGTTGATGGTAAGGAAAAATGAGTGAAAGAGTTTTATGAAGAAAAGAGAAAAGCTCAAAATACACCCAAGGACAGTCAGTCTTGGGTGAAACTTTTCAAATAGAAAAATCTGACTTGCCGGAGCTTCCAGGTTGGTAAGTGTGAAGCAGGTATC
>JARYGA010057611.1:0-20251 GCA_030545235.1 Helianthus tuberosus
GATATCCCCGGCAGGGTCAGACTGCCGCCGACGCACCACCGGGTTATATAACCCTTTTTGAAGATTTCTTTTTAAAAGGGAATTTCCGGTTGCCGGCGACGGAGTTTATGGCCCATATACTTTATTTCTATGGTTTTCACCTATCACAGATGAGTCCACCCGGCATGGTGCGGGTGAAACACTTCAAGTTTCTGTGCTGATCTCATGGGATAGAGCCCACAGTCGAGAAGTTCAAGGTGTTTTATCAGTTGATTAGGAATATAGGGTTTTATTCCTTCGGCAACAGGGGTTCTGCTAAGAAGATCCTTCTAAACCCTCCTAAAAGTTTTCATCACTGGAAGATGAAGTTTTTCTTCATCAGGGAAGAGGTTGTTCCGATCGCGATGATCTTCCGCGAGCCGGACTCGATTGAGAAAGAAGAACTTCCTATCCCTAAGGGAGCCGACTGGTATTTGAAGTTAACTGCGACACCAAATCGGATTTTTGGTGAAAATGTCTTGGTTGCGGCGCAGATGAGTGACAAGTGGCCGGAGACCAACAACGAAGTACCCGTTCTGAAGTTTGAAGATAGAGGTATGTTGTATCTTTGATTATTCTTCCTTTGTAATTTATTTGCGCTTAAATGTTGAATTTTATTGCAGAAGCGCACCTTTATCAAGCTGCTTTCCCCACATTTGGTGGGTCTATGGGTGTGCGCCCGTTAGAATCAGGGGAGCCTTATTGGTACGAGCGGATCAAAGGCCATTTTCTTTACCCCCCTGCTGGAGCCTTTGCCAATCCTCCCACTGCAACCGAAGGTGCGCATCTACCCAACCCCAGGCCCTTGCGTGCTGTGACTTTTGCTGAGAAAGAGATTCTTTATCTTTCCAACGAGGAGTATATAGGGTCATCAAATGGGGAGCTAAGTTCTTGATCTAACATCTTTGCAGGTGTGTTGCGCGACCTTGGCATAGATCTTGAGGAGAAGAAGAAGAAACCGAGCAAGAAGAAGAAGGTGATAACCATTGATGCTGAAGCACCCAGCAAGAAGGGCGGGAGTAGCCGCGCTGCTACTGGAGCTTCTGAGAAAGGTACTCTTCGATTTCGGCAGAGTAACCTGGAAGATTACGTTGTTGCGAGTGACTCACTTTAGGGTTTATCCCGTATAGGTGAGAAGAAGGCCAGCGCGGCTGGCTTAAAAAGCTCTGGGAGCGCGGGATCCAGGATCCCTGAAGCTGGTGCTACCCCTTCCTCGATCGCCCTTGATGAAGAGGAAGAAGAAGAAGAGCATGAGGAAGAACCTGCTGTCAAGTTGGTGAGCCGTAAGAGAACTAGGGAGGAAGCTGCTGCTGCAGCCAAAGCAGCGTAGAAGGCTGGGGAAGCCCCAGTGATAGGGAAACAGAGCAAGCTGCGCTCCCTTTACAAGTTCTCTCCAGGTTAGTGTTATGATGACTCCCTTACTTTCCTTAGTAAAATTTCATGACCTTTGATTTCTGCAGAGGCTTTGAAGAAGACCCTTGAGAAAACTAAGGGTGTCGAGTTGAAGGACCCAAAGAAGTCGGCGCCTAAGAAAACCAAGTTTGTGATCAAGCCTCTTAGATTTGCTGAGTTGGTGGTTGAGAAGGAAAAAGAAAAAGAAAAGGAGAAAGAGAAAGAGAAAAATAAAGAGAAGGAGAACGAGGCCACTGAGGCTGCTGTTGCCATCCAGCTTAACGTGGCGCGTGGTCCGGAGGTTACGTATATCACAGGGCTTGATCAGCCCTTTCATGAAAAGAAGAAGGAAGCTACTCGGGGAAAAGGGCCCGAGGTTGTTAAGCCATCGGAACCTGCGCAGCCTGATGTCCCCCTCCAAACTAAGCAAGTTACAACTATTGATGGGGGGTCAGCTACTACTGTGCCCGAGCCGACGCGCCTAAGGACGCTACTACTGCTGCGGGTGGAGCGGGTGCTAGAGGTTATGGTAGCGCCGCAGGTGCTTACGGGGCTTGTCAGGCTGGTGCGGGGGGCCAAAGTTCGATGCCACAAGCTCTAATGGGTCCTAAGGATACCTTAGGAGATATTTATTACAAGACTTACACTGAGGATGCTCGCGGTGATGCTCCCCACCAACCTCCATGGGGCTTAAAGCAGAAGGACACTTTCATGGAGTTTGCACCTTGTCGTGACTGGTACTTGAACTCTTTCCCTCCCGGTGAAGTTAACAGGCAGAGAGCACGAACCCATGATGGTTTGTATCATGCCTACATTGTTGGAGAGGCCAACACCCGCGCTGCCAACCACCAGATTGTGCGCGAGTGGCGCACAATGGTTAGGGAGCGGGGGGATTGGGAGAAGTACCGTGAGCGCTTGTTGAGAAAGGTTAAAGATTTTGAGAAGATGAAGAGTGTGTTTGCTGAGAAGAAAGCCGCCTTCGATGCGGAGAAAAAATCTAAAAAATGGGGCCGCGAGGGCCTAAAGAGCAAACTGCGTGCAGCTGAGAAGCGCTTGTCGAAGGAGCGGGCTGAATGGAAAGAGGTATGCAAGAAAGACAACCAGCGCATGTATGCTGCTCGCTCCAAGATTACCGACCTTGAGGCTCAGATTTCCACGTTAAAAGGAAAGGTTGAGGAAGCTGAAGCGGACAAAGGACGTGTTGAGGTTCAAGAGTCATAACCCTTTCCTTTTTCATGTTTTGTGTGTGTGAAAATATTGTTAAGTCGTTGTTTCATCCGTTGCAGGCTGAGTTGAATGCGCAGGTTGCCAGCAAGGACAAAGACTTAACTGCCAAGGACGTGGAGATTGCGGAGTTAAAGCATCGATTGCATGAGGCCTATGACAAGAATGAATCATTGGAGATTGATCTTGAGGCTCAGAGGGTTAAGGCTGCTACCGCCGAGGAGGCCAAACAGAGGGCCGACGAGGCGCAAGATATTAGCACCTTTGCCCTTAACGTAGCCCAAAACAATTATGCCGAGGCACAATCAATCGTGGACACGCTAGTCTCTGAATCTGAATGGATGCGCACTAGAGGAGTAGCTGCGGTGAGTGTCTCCTCTCTTAGCTTAGGCTTTATTTATTGTTGTTTTGTTCTCATCTGTTGCCCTGTTCTGTTTTTTTTTGTAGATTGCTAACTCTATTCTGAACGCTTCTGAGATGGATACGGCTGTTGCCACGCTCATAGATGATTCACGTGCCGTTGGGCATCGCGGGGGCTATCTAGAATGCGCTCATCACGTGGAGGATGCCTTTGGTCATGAGTTTGATACCAATTATTGCTCGGTGACAGATCAGGCTGATGCTATTCTAGCCTGCGCTGAAGAAGTCTATGACCATCTTTCGATGCCTGTCATGGAGTTGGTCACTGGGGCGCTGAAACATGATGACTGGTGTGGGCGGTTGAAGTCTATCATCGATCCTCCACAGACCGTGGAGCTATCAGATGAAGAGGAGGCAGCCGACGGTGATGGTGATGGTGATGGCAATGGAGATGATGGTGATGGTTATGAGTAGATGATAGTGTTTGTAGGCTGGTGCCTTGTAATTTTGTTTTTGACTTTGATGTAATTATTGCGCGGTTGCGCTTTTGAAATACGACATTATGTTTGCTTTCTATTTTCCAAGTTACAATTACTGCATTATTGTTAGGAATTTTGGTTAAATTAGCTCGAATAAATGTAAGTGTGGCTCGTGTGTGAGTGTTACTGCCCGGTCTCGCGCTATGTTCGCGGAGGACCTTGGAGGCATATCCCAAGAGCTCGTAATTTACTGAAGTGTTTTCGTGCTAATCAAAAGTTTAACATGAGTTTGTAACGTAGGAGTCATGATGATAAAAACAAGGCATAGTCAATGCTTGCGTTAAGTAGCTTTAAAAACGGACGCTAGGCCAACATACATAATCGAAATAGAAAGGCGTATAGCCAACACAGGTAATTAAAAAGGCGCGTGGCCAACATAAGTAGACAAAAGGCGCATGGCCAACATAACTAAGTGAAAAGGCGTATGGCCAAGAGTAATCACATGTAACACTTGCGCAGTTGCTGCGCATTCCACGTGCGCGGGATGATGTGTCCATCTAGGGTGCGCAGCTTGTATTCCCATTTTCCTAGCACCTCATGTATTAAGTATGGGCCTTCCCACTTACGTGCTAGTTTCCCGGGGCGTTCAGCATTGGAGGCTTTATTGTCTCTGAAAACGTATTCTCCTAGAGTGTAGGTACAAATGCGCACTCTTGCATTGTAGTACCTCTCCAACTGTGTCTTATACTTGGCCTCTTTGATTCGCGCTATTTCACGCCTCTCTTCTAGCAGGTCCAAGTCTAGACGGCGCTCCGCCTCATTATCAATCTTGTTGACTGCTGATAAGTGCGGCGAGGGGAGGCCTATCTCTGCTGGGATAACCGCCTCAGAGCTATAGACCAGGCTGAAGGGGTTTCGCCAGTGCTTGTTTTTGGCATGGTTCGATGAACCCACAAAATGCTAGGGAGCTCATCTACCCAGCCTCTTCTCTTGGTGCCCAGTCGGGCCTTTATCCCTTCAATGATACTCTTGTTGACACTTTCTACTTGACCGTTACCCTGAAGGTGCGCAACGGAAGAGAAAGTGTGCTCGATATTCAGCTCTTTCATCCGTTCTTGAAGGTCTTCAGAAGCAAAATTGGTGCCATTATCGGTTACGATCTTGAGCGGGAGACCAAACCTGCAAATGATGTGTTCCCATATGAATTTGCGCACCATCATTGCAGAAGTTGAAGCGAGGGCTTTGGCCTCCACCCATTTAGTGAAATAATCAACGATAACAATTATAAACTTCACTGCTTCAGGAGCTTCAGGGAAAGGTCCCACCATATCAATCCCCCACTGTTGGAAAGGCCAGGCAGTGGACACATGGATGAGATCATTCTTCGGGCGCAGGGTTTTTGGAGCGTGCCTCTAACAGGAGTCGCATTTGCGCAACTCCTTCAAAGCGTCAATGTGCATCCCTCGCCAATAGTAACCAGCGTTCATTATCTTTGCTACGACCATGCGCGGGCCTGCATGAAAGCCGCAGATGCCTTCATGGATCTCCCTGATCAGGTAACTTGCATCTTGAGGATCCACACAACGCAGTAGTGGCCCTAAGAAGGATATTCTGTACAAGATTCCTCCATTCATCTCATAGAACAGCGCTTTGTTCTGTATTTTTCTTGCCTCTGCTTTGCTCTCAGGGAGAATTCCTTCTTGAAGATATTGGATGATGGGGGTCATCCACGATTGTGGCCCTATCTCAATTACGTTGACTTGACGCAACAAAGCTGATGGGTTTTTTAAGACTTCGATTCTTACATCTTTGGCGAGGTGTTGGAAAGCCGTTGAAGCAAGCTTGCTAAGCGCGTCTGCTGGTTTGTTCTCTGATCGATTGATATGAACAACCTTGTATGATTTGAACTGTTGAAGCAACTCTTTCTCTTTCTCTAAATACAAGGCCATAACTTCGCCCTTTGCATCATACAATCCATTAATTTGGATCGCGATCAGCAGAGAGTCGACATGCGCTTGTAAGTTTTGTGCTTCCATCTTGATGGCCAGGCGCAAGCCTGCCAAGAATGCTTCATATTCTGCCTCATTGTTGGTATTTTTGAAATTCAACTTGATGGCATAGGTGAACTCATGCTTCACTGGGCTAACAAGGCGCAAACCAGCTCCCGCGCCGTCTTCATTTGAGGCTCCATCAGTATACAACAACCACAATTCATTTGATGAGTCTTTGATGGGAATATCAACAACTTCACAATCTTTGATCTTGTCTTCTGGGACTTCAGTGATGAAGTCTGCTAGTACTTGGCCTTTGATAGCCGGGCACGACCTGTACAGGATGTTGTGACCCCCCAGTTCAATTGCCCATTTTGCCAAGCGACCTGATTGTTCTAGCTTTTGCAAGATCATGCCGATATGGAAGTTAGTGAGTACAGTGATTACATGCCCAGTGAAATACCTGCGCAGCCTCCTGGAGGCGTGTAACAGCGCGAGCACTAACTTTTCCATGGTTGAATATCGTGTTTCTGGATCCGTGAGCACCCTACTGACATAGTAGATTGGAGTTTGAACTCCGTCTCTTTCCACCAACAATACCGACCCAACTGCCTTGTCCGAAGAAGACAAGTATAAAATGAGTGGTTCTTTCTCGAATGGCGCGGTTAGGGTAGAGAGCTTGATCAAACACTCCTTCATTTGTTGGAAGGCTGCTTCTGCTTCTGGCGTCCATTTGAACTCTTGCTTTTTCACGCAGTTGCGCAAGGTGCTGATAAAAGTGTAAGATTTTGCAGCGTGGTTTGATAAAAATCGATTGAGCGCGGATAGGCGGCCGGCCAATCTTTGCATTTCTTTGATCGTGTGCGGTGACGGCATCCGCTCGATGGCTTGAACTTTTTCGGGGTTAACTTTGAAACCGCCGTTTGTAACCACGAATCTTAAAAATTTGCCTTCCTCCATACCAAAAGAAAACTTCGCTGGATTCAACTTCATGTTCACGCTCCTTAGAGAATTAAACGTTTTCTCAATGTCTTTTAGCATCTGGTCCTCCTCAGGACTTTTGATTACAAGATCATCAATGTATACTTCGATATGCTTCCCGATATCTTCAGCAAATATTGTGTCCGTCAGTCGCTGGTAGTTGCCCCAGCGTTCTTGAGCCCGAAGGGCATCTTTGTGTAACAGAAGATTCCGATGTCAGTGCGGAAAGTTGTCTTATCTTCATCCTTCGGCGCCATTTGGACTTGATGATACCCCTTGTAGCAATCTAAAAAACATTTCCACCTGTATGGCGCGAGAGAGTCTATTTTCTTGTCGATCTCAGGCAACGAATAACAATATTTGGGACATGCCTTATTGAGATCTGTGTAATCAACACACATTCGCCATCCTCCGGTAGACTTCTCGACCATAACAGGGTTTGCAACCCAACTTTGGTAGCGCACCTCCCTCAGTATACCTGCCTTTAGTAGTTCACAAACTTGCTCATTCATGGCTTTAGTCTTATCCGTTCCTAGGTTGCGTCTTCTTTGTACCTTTGGCTTGACGGAAGGATAAGTGTTCAAACAATGTTCAGTGACGTTGCGCGGGACACCGGTCATGTCGGCCAGAGTCCAGGCGAAGATGTCCATGTTCCTGAACAGTAGTTACTTGAGGTGCGTCCTAATACTTGGTGAGATTGCGTGGCCTATCGTCACCGTCTGTTCTGGGTATTTGCGGTTCAAGACCCATTTTTCTGGCTCAGTTGTTGAAATTTTTGCTGCTTTGACTGAGTGTGCATCCTCTGCTGCCATCACCTCTTTCTTTGCATAGATAATCGCCACCCCCATCTCAGTTGGGAAGCCAATGGCTGAGTGGGCGTGGAGGTTACCATGTTCATTTCTCCTTGGGTTTCTCTCCCAATTAGACCGTCGTGCCTTGATTTGACTGGCATTACCATGAAGTTGACGTTTGTAGTTCTTGAATGTTTCCTGTCAGATAGCGTGACGGGGAAACTGATCTGGCCTAGTGGGAAGACCGTCTCATTGCAGAATCCCGATAGAGGATAATCGACAGGCTCGAGGCACGCTTTATCTTCATCATCAAACTGACTGAAGCATTGTTCGTAGATGATATCAGTTGTGCTTCCTGGATCGATGAAGATGTACTCTATTTCATAGTGGCCTATGATGCCGGTAATGACAACTGGGCACGTTGCGCGTGGGCTAGGGGTGTGCATGGGTCGGTTTGGGTCGGTTTTGAGTCATAACCATAACCATAACCGATATGTCGGTTATGGAAAACTCATAACCATAACCGCTCGGTTATGGCGGTTTCGGTTATGGCGGTTTTGATGGTTATGGTGGTCGGTTATGGGTCGGTTAACCATGAACTTGGCTCTAGCTAATTTTAGATCAAAACAATATTATCTATAAATATTAATACTTTTATTCTAATCGTGACAGACTTCAAATTCTAACATAAACGATCATTTAAACTAATCGTGACAGACTTTAAATATTGAATGTAATATTTCTAACAGAAACAATCAGTTTATCAGATTTCTAACAGAATTTTGTAAACTAGATTTGACTTTTTGAAAGTGTAAACACTTATAAACATTCAGAACACATCTGAATTGTATAAACTTTAAATCAACTAAACTATCTAATTTACCTCAGTTCATATGGTTCAAACAACTTTAAAAATTCATGAACACACATTTTCATAAAAAAAATAAAAAAATACGCTAACTTGTAATTTAACACCAATTTCTACATGTGTTAAAATTAAGGCATTCCAACCCAAACACGTTTTCACACTACATTCCATATTAATTAATAGATTATAAACTATCATCGAATTATTAACTAGCGGGTCGGTTCGGTTATGGCGGTTATTGAAACGTACAAAACCATAACCGACCCATGATTATCGGTTTTCAAAAAATTAAAAACCGACCCATCGGTTTTCCATTCGGTTCGGTTTTTTCGGTTCGGTTTTTTCGGTTATTTCGGTTATGGGTCGGTTAATTCGGTTTTTTGCACACCCCTAGCGTGGGCCCCCGCGTACGACCGGAAAGATGACTTCTTGTTCCTCCCATGCTGGTTCTAAAGGGCGCCTGCCTTTGCTTCTTGCGCTGTATCTTGGTCCATCGACCATGTGAGTTTCTAGACGCCTAACCTTCTTCTGGATTCCATTGTCATTCTGTTGAATCTGGCGCGTCTTCTTGCGCACATTTTTTACCAGATGGCTTAACTTGCCGCTTTTCTGCACTTTTTCAATTTCTTGCCTTAGACTGATACAGTCATACGTCAGATGACATGTATCCTTGTGAAAATAACAGCACAGGTTCGTGCCTTGCCCCTTCTTGTTTGTCATAGGCTTTGGTGCTTTGAAGTCATAATTTTCCGTCATGAGTACTTATTTTGGTGTCTTAATGAGCGGAGTCCAGTGTTTTTCTCAATTCTCGTTCCTGACTGCCTTTCGATAACCGATGCGATCAGTTGTGTCTCACGGTTCTTCTTTAAGGCGAGGCCTTTCTTCATAACCGCTAGATTGGTTTGCTTTCCATCCAGGGTTTCTGTTTCTGTTTCGCCTGTTGTTGTCGCGCGAGCTTCCCTTGGAAAAACGATCTTCGATGTAAGAGTTTTTGGTACCAGCCAGTGACTCCTCAGTTTGCGCTACGATCTTTGCAGCTGCCATCAGTTTATCCCATTCTTTTGGAATACCGTCTTTTCTAGTGATAGTCCTGATTAGACTATCACAACGGATCGCCTTTTTGAAGTGGCGCACATTAACTGCTCACTCACACCTCCAATCTCTAAGCACTCCTTGTTGAAGCGAGTGATAAAGTCTTCTAGCCCTTCGTTTTCTCTGTGCCAAATGTCTGTTACCTCAGACGTATCACGCTGATAACGTCTTTGCTGGCTGAAATGGTTTACAAATTGGGTTCTGAAGTCGACCCATGACGTGATTTTTCCAGGCGGAATGCTGTTGAACCAGGCACGAGCAGCCCCTGTGAAAGTCTGCATAAACAGATGGCACCACATTGACATGTTCCATCCTCCCATAACACCAACGCTTGTAAATACTCGGACATGATCGTCGGGGTCAGTTAGACCATTGAACTTTCCCACTGTTGGAGGCAATTTTTCTTTTGATGGCGGGGCTAGAGCAATCTTTGGAATGAACTTCGAGTGTTCGGCAGCTTCAGCTGGTCTATAGACGAGGCTGAAATCTCGTTCTGCTTCTTCGCTGTATGCGATGCGTTGTCTTGGCCTATAAGACTCATGATTTTTCTGCAGACGGTTGAAGACTGAGGAACCTTCATCCTCTTGCCAAGTATAATCATCCGGATCCGTGTCGTCCCATTCGTTGTTCATGTTGCGCGGCCCCAGCCGGCTGTGAACTGGACCCCTTTGCACATTTGACGGGTGGTCATAATAACTGCCTGTCTCCCCTCGTGTGTCGCGCGTGTCATGCACGCTTGGCCTTCTCTTGGGGGAGGTCTGTTGATTCTTCCTTGAATGTTCTACTGCGGGGGTGTCTGGCGCGCCCCCTGACTTGGACCCGGAGGAGTAACCAAGGATGGTTCTACTTGTAGAATTGCTTGTTGTGCGCTCAAAGACTGTTACGCAGTATTTATGGTAGCAATCTGTTTGGCATACCAGGAAGCTAAAGTTTCGCCTTCTGGTAGCCCTAGTAGCACCGAAATGTTCGGGTTTGGAGCTGGGTTTGAAGGACCAGCGACATGACTTACTGGGGTTCCCGTTTGAGTGATGCGAGTGATGCTTGCGCGGGGTCTCCCAGTGTTTGTTACTTCGATTTCGCCTATCTCTTCAGCAGGCTGGACTTGGACATTCGGATTGTCCTCCCCCAATCCTACGTTAGAGTTTGTGCCGAAACCGAAATCGGGAATAATCCCTTGACCAGCCATGATCAAGGGAACAAAAAACTCAGGAGAAAGAAGATGAAGTAATTGTAAAAATCGGTGGGCGGCAATGAAGAAACACGTAACTAATTTTAGGGTTAATTAGTTTGGTTTATGTTTCAGCCATGTGGGTTAATCTTCTTAAACTTTCCTAAGCTCCGATATAATCCTTTCTTCCTGCAAAACAGCAACACCGTTAGCTCGTTAAGAAGGGAATATGGGGGTTTCCCTTTTAACCAGACTCCGGCATGAGAATAAGTAACTGCTTTGAGGAAATAAGTGTATTAAGAGTGAGAGTAGAGGGAATGGAATGTTTAACCTGTGTATGAGGGTCTCTATTTATAGCCGGAGAGGCGTAAGAGGAGATGGGCTGATGGGCCTTGGGCCGGAAGGCGACAACAAGGAATATCCTCCTTGTCTCACTGGTGTCGACCGTTAATGGTTTCTAGAAGTTCTCCGGTGCTGGTGCACCTTGATTGGAGCCACGTGTCACAGTTGTCGGCCTTGCTGTCCCTCTGCCATCAGCAGGTAAGTGGAGATCATGGGGCAGTTGTCGCCGCCCCCTGATTGGTGCCACGTAGGCGTCCTTGTGTACTCTCTGTCTCCTCCAGGTCAGTCGATCGTGGAGCACGATAGAGCACAGCCTGGTGGACGCTGATTGGCTCATTCTTCTGCCAGTTGTACCTTGTGTACTCTCTGAAGTGTCCTTGCGCCGTAACTCATGCGCTACCCTTGCTATGCACGTAACTGGGCCGCGCCGGGTTGTAGGAGCTGAAGGCTCTTATCCAGAACACTAAGTGTAAAAACTGATGTTTTCTCTTGTTTGGACCTCGCGCTAGGCCTTGCTCTGCTTGAGTAGCCCGCGCGGGTCTAAAGATTGATCAGCTTGCTGAGTAAGGAGTATGGTCCAGCGCGCGACCTAGAACGGTCTGCGCAGCTTTTTGGGACCATACCCCTTCAGCTATATTATCTTTTAATGTTCAAATATTTGTCTCTGTTTTAAACACTAAAATGGAGGAGAAACATTTATAATTTTAGGGTCATTAAATCATTTTATTTGGGATTTACTTAATAAAAAAAAACTGTTCGTTTAAACATGGATACGAAACAGCTAGGGAGGGCGGAGTTGACACTCCTTTGAGACTAATTAGAGAACCTAAGGGGTGGGTGTGTGTGTGGGGGGGGGGGGGGGGGGGGAGGGGCAAGTTTAAGCGATGAAGCTTTGGTAGGGTCTTGAGCCAAGCTCATGATGGGTCTCACTGGTTGATAGAACTATCGGTACGAAATGGTCCATCACATATGATTTATTCATAGAAACTATAAATTGGCCCATTAGTAGGAACATACCTATCCATCACTACTAGGAAGTACATGATTAGAAATAACTGAGTGGTCAGTAGTAACTATGCTAGCAATAGGAACCATGTGGTTAGCAAAAATGTAAGTTACTTTAACAAAGAGCAATTCACCAATGACTAAGTTACCATTGACAAGAACCAACTAATAGCATAAACCTAGTTACCATTCAGAAAGAAATCATAAGTACAAACTAAGTTATTGTTGATTATAAATCCAACTCATATGTATGTCATGTGATGGACATCTTGCTTATTTTTATTTCATTGACTAAACTCAAGAAAACCATACACTGACACAATCTAAATCTCACCCATGTTTGTTCGTTTATTTTCAAGGAAATCAAATACGTTCCCTGGCATCCCTAATTTTATTCGGTGCTACACAAAATGTGAAACAATACATTTTGTCTTTAGAGGAAAATGGTGATCTTCGTCAAACCTCAAGGAGCAGAGCCAATTTTAACTACTAATATTACATATTGATTCTTGACACTTTAAAATTATCCAATCAAGATCAAGATTTGAAAGTAGTATCAAAATATTTTAATCCGAGAGTAATTTACATGATTTAGAGAAATAATCTAAGACTATTATCATTAAATTAACACTCGATTACCAAGATTAATAAACATGTCACTACATTATTAACATGATAAGATACAATTTATATAGTATTTAAATGAGTAAACTGCAATTTTACCCCCTGGGGTTTAGGCCAATTGGCACTCTGACCCCCTCTAACGAAATAATTGCAATTTTACCCCCCAACGTTGGTGTTATGTCGCACATTTACCCCTGGCGTCAATTATGTTAACAGATCTGTTAACTTTAATGTGAAATGACTATCTTACCCTTTAATATTACCCCCAACGTTCTTGTTATGTCGCATAATTACCCCCCACTGGTAAATTACTATATTGTCCTTTCTTATTACCCCCTATACTTTGTGTTAAGAAACAATATTACCCCCTGCAACTTCCAAAACCCTTCCCGCCAAAAAAGTTTGACCACCCAAAGTCAACTACACATGGAAATTCACAAGAATTTTGATTTAAACTTAATAAACACTTGTATTCAAACTTAATAAACACATATACAAGAACATGTTTGAATACAAACATGTGTAGTTGAACAGGTTTGAAGTTAACCATTGTAATGCTTATGGACATGAAACTGCTGATAAACAAACTAATGGATCATCTGAATCTGATAAACAGGTTTGAAGTTACCAAATGGACATGAGACAGCAGCAGGTGTTATGGTTGCAAATGTATATGAATCCAAATGGACATGCTGCAAATGGACATGCTGCAAATGGACATGCTGCAAATGGACATGAAACTAAATGCTCTAACTGAATCTGCAAATGCACATAAACAAACCAAACCTGTTGTCATAAAACAGGTTTGCTGTCATCAAATGGACATCTAACTGTCATCATCTAAATCTGCAAATGCACATAACTGAATCTGCAAATGGACATCTAACCTGCTGCACATAAATGGTCAAAATCAAATGGACATCTAACCTGTCATCATCAAATGGACATCTAACTGTCATCAAATGGACATCTAACCTGCTGCACATAAATGGTCAAAATCATCTAACCTGCTGCACATTTTGATCCTAACTGCAGTGTAATCTAACATGGTCAAAATCATCTAACATTTTGATCCATTCAATAGACATTCAAACATACCTGCTGAGGGGGAAGTTCAAACATACCTGCTGATCAATCTGCTGTTCTTATAACTAGGCACATCAATCTGCTGATCAAGCATATATTAATGTTTGGCAAAGCACATCAATCTGCTGATCAAGCTACTAACAACATTGACCTAGATCAGCTAAGTACTTGGTAACCAAGCTAACAACATTCTTCATTTTAGACAAAATGCATGTTTAACCTACATATACATAAAGGCTTCGATTAAGTTAAGTTAACCTACATATTACACAAAAGCTAAATAACTACTAGTCTAAACATCCGCTCAACTCTCCGGTGGATAATGGAAGTTGAGGACAAGCCTACCAAACATGGAGACCACCAGGTGGACCACCACTGATGAGCTTGATAGGCTCATCGTCAGGTCAACTGTAAAAAAAAAAAACACCAAACATCACAAAATTAACATGGAAATCAGATTCAATCAGACTAATTGTTAATACCCTGTTTAACATGAGACTCAATCAGACACAAATCCGACCCTAACCCTCTTTATAACTTGATAATAACTAACAGTTACACAAATCCGACCCTGATTAACTAACATTGGGCGATTGTACCTGCCGTGTGGCGGATGACGTAGTAGATCAGCCAACAAAGAACCGGCATTGTAGCTGAAGGTCTGAAGGTGGTGTCGCCGGAGAAGGTGGTGTCGCCGGAGGTTGATCGATTTAGCAGGAGTGGAGGATCGGTGGGAAGGTGGGGGGGGGGGGGGTAAATGTGCTTTGATATCTTACTTATAGGGTGTTGTATTGAATAAGCTACACAATGGTTTGTTGGAAATTACCTTTTTACCCTTTGACCTTTACATTGTTATGTTGACTGTTAACCATAATTGACGCCGGGGGGTAAATGTGCGACATAACACCAACGTTGGGGGGGTAAAATTGCAATTATTTCGTTAGAGGGGGTCAGAGTGTCAATTAGCCTAAACCCCAGATGGTAAAATTGTAGTTTACTCTATTTAAATTAAATAAAATTTGGTTTCATGATTATTATCTTGGTCGACTCACCATCTAAATCGACATTGACATACCATCTGGATGGACATAATGGGCTTGAACTCACCAATAGAGACGAGCGACTGTAACATTTTGTATTGTTTGTCCCTAAGACTATGGGGTATGGGGCTTGGGTTGGGGCGTGGGTTGGGGGAAAACGCCCAAGCCACCACCCCGGGTGGGCTTGGGGTGGGGCGTGACCCTTGGGTTTGAAGTCGGGTGTGGGGCGGGCTAGCAAGGTGACATGGCAGGCTCTCAATGGCCAAACCAAACTAGCCATTTCACATGCCCCCATGTGTCAACTCAAGCCCCCAACCCAACCCAAGCCCCACCATACCCCACGAGCGTGGATTTAAGTTTGTTTTCCACGTGTCAACTCATGCCCCCCAACCCAAGCCCCACCATACCCCATGGTCTAAGTGGAAGTATTCAATATTCATAGATTATTTTTTTTTTGTTAATAAATATATATTTTTGTAAAATAAAAAACCTGTTTGAAAATCGAAAAGGCAAAGTATTTGTAGCAAGTCATGTATCCAAATCCGTCCTCAGGGGCGCAGCTCAGTGGCTAGAGTGGGGGAAGTTTGCTCTCCATAAGGCGGCGGTTCGAATCCCGGGCCTACCCTGCTCTACCCATTTGAGTTAGCTCCTGCCCTCTCGCCTCTAAACGTTAGTCTCTGACGCGGGAGGTCGCTGCAAAACAGTCGAGGGGGACGCCCCCCACATCACCGGGACAGTGGTGGCGGGCCGGCTAACGTGACCGGTCTTCACGTTTATGCTCTCCATGTATCCAAATCCAACAGTCAGGCAGTAGGTATAGAATACTAGAATACAAACAAAACCCATAGACCATGCCAATCCCAGTAAACCAGGTACACATTACACACAACGAGGGCACAATAGTAATTTCCCCTAACCGCATTCATTTCTTCGCTTGTCGTTTTCTAAAGCAATCTAAAGCAGGTGGATACCCATACCCACACCCACACCCCTAACGCTTTTCTCTCTTCAATTATAATCAATCAACACCAAAACCTAAAACATTTGTTCAATTCACCTTCTTATTTTCATCATCCATGAAGAGATCAATTTCACTCTCACAAGATCACCTGAACGGCAGTTGCAATATTCATATTGATGATGATTCCGGCAAGTTGAAAAAGAAGATCCGCGAAGATCCGATTCCGGAAACAGATCCGACGCCGGAGAATTCACCGGACACGCCGGAGACGACGACTGCTGTTCTGCTGGATGAGAATTTGCTGTATGAGGTTCTGAAACACGTGGACGCGCGTACGTTAGGTGGCGGCAGGATGCGTGAGCAAGCAGTGGCATCGTACGGCTCAGGATGAGCGGTTATGGGAGCTGATCTGCACCAAACACTGGGCGAATATCGGCTGTGGTAACACTCAGCTCCGGTCGGTGGTCCTCGCTCTCGGCGGTTTCCGGCGGCTTCATTCTCATTACCTGTGGCCGTTATCTAAACCTTCTGGTTCCGCCGCTACCTCGTCGTCGTCGTCTTCAACCGTCGCAACGACGTCGTCGTGGCCGTGTCTGCCGCCGCCGCGTGCGATTGTTCCGGCGAAACCTACGGCGAAAGCTCGTTGGGGAAAAGATGAGGTTCAGCTCTCGTTATCGCTTCTCTCGATTCGTTATTATGAGAAGATGAATTTCAGTAACCGAAAATGAAACAATTCGCCGATTTCGTTTCGTGTTTGGAATTTGGATTTGATTTTCTGAATTTGTTGTTTGTTTGTGATTTTCTCTAGTATGAAGTGTAGATCTGGTTTTTCTCTATCCTAACTAAGAACAACTAATTATTCCAATTCCAATGTAATTTGTTTTTAATTTTATTATTAATGAAGTATTTGTAAATTGAGATTTGACTTTTGAGACACAATTGATCAATATTAGCATTTGAATCAACGAATCAGCATGAAACTGATTTAGAATTTGTCAGAAATCGATGTTTTTCCGCTCGTGGGAGGGGTGTTTGGTAACGAGGATAAGAAAAAGGGGAGAGGCTAAAGTGACCGACGGTGAGTCAGTGGATGTGCTGTGGTGAGCAAAAGTACAAACATACAAAGACAACCCTTTAGTGTGGGTTAAAAATATTGTCCTTTTGTGTAACCTTCAAAAGTTAAAAAAAAATTGTTTGATATTTGATGTTTTTTTATATAGAGTTGTTCTTGCAAAGAAATGTTTTTATAAAGTTTAGTTGTGAAAATAATTTATAGGTAAAAAACAAGTGGAAGGAGAACAAAAAGAGTGGGGTAGAGGTGGGGTGTAAGAGGGATCTGTCCTATATGTTGTTTGCATTATGTGTGAATGAAAGATTAGATGGAACAAAAAACAGGAAGGGAATAATGGTACCACTATGTTGTGTGGAATATTATTCGGCTCGATTCAAATGTAGAATATTACTTTTTCTCATGCTTTTTTTAGGAATATAAGATATATATGCTTCAAAGGTGGTAAATTTAATAATGCATATCGTTATCGTCGTTATAGAACTAGAACTAACATCGTTTTGATGCGGTTTTTAGAATTAGAACTATCGATCTTTTTCTTTCTTGTCTCCTAAGTCGAATTTGTGGGTTGTTGAGTTCATTCTTAAAGATTAGCCAATTTGCATTTGTTATATATGTGTAATGGGTTGTTTAAGTTTTCTTAAGGATTTAAAAATTTGATAATATGTTAGTGACACCGGGTGAATCCTCAAAAGCGTTTTCTTGCAAAGCGAACGGCCTTGTCTGTTAGTTTTTTCCATTTTGAAAAGATTTCTAGGGGCCGTTGGTAGCTCGCTTAGACCTTAATAAGAAGGATTTTATTTGGAGAGACTCAACGTTTTTAGAGGATTAAATCGAAATTTAAGTTGGGGTATCTTTTAAATTTCGTAGTTAACCATCCTCTTTTATTGGCAGCTAAATATGTATGCATGTATGTACGTGTGCGCATATGTGTGTATGCGTAGCTTATCACACTTAGCATATCCCACTGGAATCTAGCTCGTTAGTTACATTGTGATATGCATACATACTACAATACACAAGTCAAGCTACTAAATTTATTAATTGCATGAAAAATCAAACACCAGAGAAGTTTAATTAATTCTTGTCCATTAAATGGACAGTTTAGTGTAGGATACTTAGCCCTAGAAAATTTTACATACTTTAAAACTTATGATCCTGATCTTTACATCCTTGCCAAAAAAACAGTTATGAGTAGCTAAAAACTCAACTCCACAAGTTTTGCAATTTCAATTGGGTTATCATCCAAACTAGTTTCACTGGTCCATGATCATAGCATAATAAATTTATATAAAATCCAAGTCTAGGTCAAAAGCCACAAACACTCATTGTTTGGTTAAGCTACATAACTATTTCCAAAAATTACACTCTTGGGGTTCAAATCACACTCAAAGTTTCTAAAATAGAAAAATGGCTGTAAGAGACTTACCTAGTCTTACATAGAGAGAGTATAAATGAGTTGATTTGAGCCTTAATTCTATATAGGAATCTCATACTTTGTTTTTCTTTCTATTCTAGTCCAATTATTAAAACAATTTATATTATACATTACTTATAATTTGAAACGCAAAGAAGTGAATAGTGTCGTCGCCTTTTGAATTTTATCATGTGGCAGTGAAACTCAAACACCAAAACAAACTGAGCTTATAAGCTGGGTTGTGTACAAATTTGATCATATAGGCTCATTGACTACAAATGGATCAAGCTGAGTTGTGTACAAATTTGATCATGTAGGCCCATTAACTACAAATTGATCAAGACATCAAGCAGGGAAAGTTTCACGACTACCTTTAAAATCTTCCACCGCTAAACAAAACTTTTATTTTTCTAACCATATTGATATGAAACTAATATTTTTCTAATGATATTAATATAAATTAATATATTTTTCGTAGAAACTAAATTTGCAGTTCCATTTTATTTTTTTCTTCAACATTACGGTGTAAATTACTTTTAAAATAAAGCATCTTTTTAGGATCATAAGTTATATGATGAAGAACCAAATCACTTCGGACCAAACATCATAGGTACCAATATCTGTGTTATCAGAATCGTGATCGGTACATGTTTTATGGTTTTCGATATACATAAAACAAATGTTGATATTTGTTTTGTTCTATCTGAAAGATAACCAAGGAATAGTAACTCATCCGGTAGGAGAACGTCATGTGAAAATTCAGCCAGTAAGTGCGTGCCACATGGAAAGGCAGAAAGCACTAAGATTTTTCTTTTGTTTCAGCATGGCTTCTTATATGCATATGTAACCAGTGGCGGATACATAATTTTTTTGTAAGATGGGCACATTACGGGTTGGTTAAAAATAGGTCACAAAAAACGATGACAAAAAGAACACAGTTCATTAGATAATTAAATATAATACCGACATACCTCGATTACTAGATAGAATCGTTAAGAGTTCCAACATAAAAAAACAAATATAAATCAACAAAACAGATAACCCTAAGTCTCTATGAGTATATAGACCATAAAAACGTAAAAATAAGACACCAAAAATAAGGTTATGTGAAGACATCACCAAATTAGGTTAACATAAATTTTAATTTTAACTCGACTTATATTAAAAATTTTAAAAACCCTAGAAAACAAATAGGCCATCACAGAATATAAAAACATAGGTTATGACTTAAGGATATTTGAGCAAACTTGATCAACACAAACTTCGTTCGATTAAAAAAAAAAACTTACTTTTCACAAGATCGTATTTTTTTTCTTTTGTCATCTAATGTAGCGATTTGGTACTGTCCGACTCGGTAATTGGTTACAAGTAATTGGGTATTGTAAATTGTTAATTAGGAGGTGGGCCAAGGCATCTTAAATACTGGTATTAAACTATTGCTTATTGGGTGTCTCATCGATAGGGGGCCATTCATATTTTGAGATACACACTAACAAGACAAAAATGCATGGCTTGGGGTTTGGGCTAGACGATGGGCCTGTGTCTACCCTCCCATTGTAACACTAAAGTTGGCTTGTGAAGTTGGTAAGTTGGCGTTCGAGTCCTTGGAGAGATTTTGATTTTTTTTTTTCAAAGCAACCCTTTCTTTAGTTTTTTTCTATTTAACCGAGAACATATTTAGTGAAAAAAAAAGAAAACAATTATGTAAATAATTTTGTTTTTTACTATCATTTTTTAAATGTTTGAACCTTAGTTTTTCTGTTGCATCAATAACATTGGAGGGGTTGTCAAAACGGAGCGTTACAAATTTTATCCCCTACGCTGAAATGTTCAGGTTTGAAAATTTTTCGTCAACGTTCCAATATAAGATCGAGTATCTTTTATTCTGTGTCATAGGCTATACCGGGTCTGAATTTCGTGTTAGTTTTATCCCCGCAAATAAGCCCTAATAACGACTAAAGTCACTAAACTGCCACAGTGAAGAAATTTTAGCATGATTTGTAGCTTGATTAGTTTTAGTATTTAGAAACGTGGCAGGATCCCCAGCGCAACGCATCTATTATATATAATAAATGAAAGTTATTTGGGCCACGTATTAGTAGATGAGGGCTACATTTTTTCCCTTTTCCCGCCCAACAGTACCATTCCCCTCTTTTATCTATCTCATCTTTCATTTACTCATTTAGGGCTTCCCCACTTTCTCTCTCGCTCTGCTCTATTCCGATCGATGTTCATATCAACGCTCCGAATCAAGGTTAGATTATCAATAACTTCCGTTCTATAAGTGTCAATCTTTGTTTTCATTGTTCACTCATTCGATCTTCATGCGTCTTTACCTAGGGT
>JARYGA010057612.1:0-32344 GCA_030545235.1 Helianthus tuberosus
AGTCAAACAGTTTGGCCAACAGTTTGACTTTCGGTTTTGACCATCAATTGGTCAAGTCAAAGTTCAATTGAACTTTGCAACGTGATTGTAATCACGATGGTTATAATCCTCAGTGATTATACCTACTGATTACCACGTTAACTAGGCGTAGTGACGAGTCACAGTTTCAGTCAAAATGCGTTTTAGCATGCATTTTGCAACGGAACTACTTTTAGGTATAAAAACTCTTTTGTTTTGATACCAAATCAGTTTTCTAAGTAGGTTAAACATGCTTTGACATGTTTAACTCGTCACTATTAGTTTAGTGCTTGTTTAGGGTCGTAAGTTAAGCGGTCTAAACAACCGCTTAGACTTTCCAACCCGACCCGTTTGGTCGATCATTAGGATCCGACCAAGCATGATTAGTGATCATAGTTGCACAGGGAATAACCTCAGAGGTTATACCTTATGATCACCGAGGATTGGTTAGCTATTCGTTAATTGGTTTACATGCCCATAGGAAATGACCAAAATGCCCTTTTGAAGCATAAATCCATATTGTGCATATGTGAACATATTTTTGACATATAATCTGATTTAGTAACATATTAAGGTATTATTGGGCATGTAAGACCTGACATAGCTCATAACTAACCATCCGAACATAGTTTTGCGCGAACGACGCGTTAAAGTAGCATAAGCTACCTTAATGGGTCGTAACGGGTAGAAAGCACTCAGGCTAGGTTCCGATTTAGGATGTAGGCCTTGTTAAACCATAACACATGAGTTCCACACTCAATTGGTTTACAAGATCTCATTCTATCCGATCTTCCGATTTAGGTGTCGATTTATTTACTAGTGATCCGATTACTAGGTACTACTTGAATTTCCTTGGTTTGTATGAGCTTCGCTAAGTTCTTTAGATCAAGGATACCCTTCTATTCAATGTGAGTACATAGTTCCCCTATTTTTACCGTTTTCAATTGTTTTGGGGTGATTCATATGTATTAAAATGATTTCGATATTTAAACGATGGTTTCAAAAACGGTAAAGATGGTTTATATTAAACTAATAACGATTTTGATAATGTGAACGAACTTGTTGGTTGTAGTTACATAACGAATGACATTCATTAATTTTGGCCGAACCGACCAGTATTAGGTATGGTAGGATCTGACAAATCCCGTTATCAGACTACACCCATGGTTATGTGTGGGGGTTATGTAGGCAACGACCGAATCTGTGATTGTAACTTACCCTTTTGTGGTTTGTTAATACGAGGAACGAGGTAGTCGAGTCACGAAGGTTTGAATGTTATTAGCGAGACGACCATAAGTAGTTTCACAATTAAAACGAATACGATTTTGGGACGAGTTAAAACGATTTGAGACGACTTAAACGATATAAACGATTTGATTAAACGATTGGTTTGGGTAGTGATTAGATAATGGGACGGGTGTAGTATGATAGAATCATCGTAGATACGCCGCTGGTACATCTTATATATAAGTGTTTCTATCATATTACATTGCGTGTCATTATTTAGTTCACTTGGGAAACGATTTGAAACGATGTCACACAACGAGGTTTTCGAAATGATATAAACCATACGAGTTTTATTAACGAGTTTTAACGAGATGTTTTACGAATTGGTTTACTAAAACAAAAGTCTTTGAGTTAAGAATCATGGCTACGAGATTTTATAAATTATAACCATCTCGATTTGAGTTGGTTAATCATGTTGCAATATTATATACTTTTCAAAACAAGGTTTTCGAGGTATTGCAATATATATAAACGAGCCATGAATTCCGATACTCTTATAAAACCTATGTGCTCGCCAACATTTCTTGGCTGACTTTATTTTTACATATGTTTCAGGTGGTATTGCTTGATGTTGCTTGCTAAGAAGTTTGTGTCACATAGGACCTGGACGAGGCCTTAGTGACTTAAAAACAGTTATAAACAATGTGTAGTTTGTTTGTTTTGGTATTAAGACAATGCACATTACTTGATGAATCAATAAAACGAAACTTTTAATTACCATGGTTGTGAAACGATGATTCTGTTACAACACTCCCCGACGTTTCCACCGCAGTTTCATTGTTTTAACGCGGTCGGGGTGTGACAGAAGGGTTGACTTTCAGCAGTGGACAGTATTAACAGAACAGATGTTTGAACAAAAACAGTGATGTCTGATGGTGAATCAATGAGATATTGAATCTTTGATGATATATTTCAGCTACTTGTCTATCAGTTGGACTTTACAGCAACAGCACCAGCATCATAATATTCTTCAATCAGTGGTTGAGAAAACATCTGCTGCATGTGTACGGTCAAAACACTAAGCTTATTGCCTAGGAATTGATATCCCCCTGATGTAAGCTTTTGACACTCTTGGTATCTGTACTTGTTTGTGTATGTTAAATCTTGACAACCATGCTCCTAACATATGCTATGTTCTTTGAGTGTGGCACAAGTTTTTCAAACTTGTTGTCACTGAACTGTAGAAGCCCCTCTTACAAGACATCTACCCAACTTTCTGTCTTTTTAGTACCCCAAGGTGCATGACTTGTTGATGAGATGGTAGAAAGCCAGCAAGAAGGCAAATGTTTCAGGATTGACCTTTTCAAAGAATCCTTTTTCATTGAAGATGTCAAGTGTTTGGTGAAATGAATGACTTGTAAAGGATTGATGTTTTTAAAAGGTGAAACTGCACATGTAATATATGACACACACACATACACAAAAATAATGACATAAAAACACAATGACAAAAACACAATTGTATAACATATTTGTACACAACCAACACACGTTTGGTTTTTTTTTTTTTATAAATTATGAAACAATTTAAAAGTTAGTAAACTTAGATAAACCTGGATCTGGGTACACTAAACGGTTAATGGCAGGAACAGTTACATAATGTAGAAACTGCTTGGGGAAACGATGTGAATAACTGAAGAGACACACGTTTACACACAGTTATTACTACACACACAAACCCATTCAGTTAACACGGGAAACTTAAACTGATACACGCTTTATTACGCATGAATCAACGAAAAATATTAATAACCTTTGTAATTATAACATAATAATCCAATCGCTTTTTTTAACGGAATAATCCAATCGCTTTACCGCCTATTCAATTCCCTACCCCTGACCACCTATAAAATAAACTAACCTAGAAGTCCATAACACATCACCTATCTTCTAACACTAACTAGAAAAATCTCTACATTCAACACAACTACAATCATGCCTGGATCACACTACCATTTCGGAGACACAACAGAGGCCAAGAAAATTATAACCACTGCACACTTTGTAGAGGATCAAAAGGATTCAGAAATCTTACGAACACTACAGAGAATGCATAACACCGCCACTGCAGATGTAGAGAGAAACAATACTGACATGAACTACAACGTTCTGCAGTATATTTCGAATGGGCTACAGAACGAAGATCAAATAAAGATTATACAATATCTGGATAAACAGTTAAAGATAAAGAAACACATAGCAGTTTCGTTAGAAGAACTCAAGGATACCTTGTCGGAGTACATGAAGACGAAGAACGAAAGGGTTACTATAATGAAGAACTATTAGAAACGTTTCATAATTACTTTTATTTTTTTTATCGCTTATGTATTTGACCTTCTACAAGTGTATCATATCTACTTAATGTAATAACATATTTAAATATTGACACTGTCTTATAACAAACCGTTGAATTAGACATATTGTTGACAGCATATTGCACTCCTATATGACTTTTGTTAGAATCAGTCATTTGATCATATTGAACAGCACCCTACATGAAACATAGACAACATGAAACACTTCTATAATTTCTAAATTATTAAAATGATATACAAAAAACCAATTACCTCTTTATTGATTTGTCTGGCAGAGCCCTCATATTGCTCAGTACCAACAATACCCTAAATGCAACAAACCAACATGTTACGTTAAAAAAATAACCAACGTAATAACATAAAAATAAAACAATTTATTCACCTTCATCACAGATTGACCAACACTGTCATCATGCTTCTTATCATTACCAATATCCCGCCATAACAAAACAACCAATATTACATTCAAAGTACATAAAAAAATAACCAACATAATAACATCAAAATAAAACGATTTATTCACCTCCATCATAGATTGACCAAAACTGTCATCATGCTTCTTATCATTACCAATATCCTGCCATAACAAAACAACCAATATTACATTCAAAGTACATAATAATACACATCCAAATAAAAGAATCATTTGCCTGAAGTCTCACTTTAGTAAGGCAATCATTTACCTCCGTATCAATAATAACCTATATATAACATCAAGATCAATTTCCAGCTAACTAATACTATAAAATTTAACGAAAAATACACTTAACCTCTACTTCAGATTGCAAATGGTTGTCAGCTGTCTTGTTATCTCCAATAATCTAAACGTAACATACGAACTATTAATCAAATAACAGTAACAGTAACTTATATTACAAAGTTAATAAAGTCATGAAAATAATTAAAAGTTTGAAAGTCACAAAAAACCAAACCACAAACACATATTGAAAATAAAAAAAACAAAATACATAAAGAGTTACAGATGACTGCGTTGACGGTGTAACAGAATTATCAACTACTGAGCTAAACACTTCATCAGCCATCTCCCATTCAACATCTTTGATCTTTGCACACATTTCAGTTTCTTCATCAATTTGAAGAACACCAGCTGATGGAGGAGTGGCAGCGTCAGCAGTTGTAGATATAGACCTAGGTTGTATAAGCACATTGATATCATCTACGAAGTAATGTTACTATTATCAAACAAACCAACTTACTAAGGTAAAGTGACTTAAACCCAAATAAAACAAATCATTTACCTGTACAACACTTTGGGTAAGGCTAGCATCTCGCCCATTACCAACAATAACCTAAGAAAACAAACCATATTAAGTAATATTAAAATAATAGTAACAGTAACCTATATTACAAAGTTAATACAGTCATGAAAACAATTAAAAGTTTGAAACTCACAAAAAACCAAACCACAAATACATATTGAAAATAAAAAACAAAAAACATAAAGAGTTACCGATGATTGCTTTGACGGTGAAACAACATTATCAACTAATGAGCTAAATACTTCATCAGCCATCTCCCATTCAACATCTTTGATCTTTGCACACATTTCGGTTTCCTCATCAATTTGAAGAACACCAGCTGATGGAGGATTGGCAGCGTCAGCAGTTGTAGATATAGACCTAGGCTGTATAAGCGCATTGATATCATCTCCGAGGTATTTAGAAACAGTAAAACGGTTGGAAAATTTAGGCGCTAAATTATAGGGATCGATCTTAATAACAAAAATAACCCTTCGAGAACATAAATTTTCATTAAAATACGATTCTATCCAATTTGGATCATCAACACCCTACAAAAAACATAATAAGCTATCAACACAACTGAACAAACTAATATATACTAATCATGCAAAAAATTCAACAACTAATAATTGTAAAAGGAAATGTAAAATAAACCTCTGACAAAGACTTGTTAACTAACTCATCAGCAGATATTTTAAGTAGAGATACTGCAGCTTCATTAAAAACAACACATGTCATCTCATCATTGGTACCATTAGTAACACAAAGTTCCAATTTCTATCTGCCAAACAGAAACGATTAATAAAACGAAAAACAAACAACAAATAAAATATTAAAAAAACTTACACATAATGTGGATTGACAACATCTTCTTCACATTTCCATCACAAATAGTAACCGTCAACCATTGACGCCTTCTTACGACATTTGTTACACTTAACATATTTCCAATCACTATGCATTTCCACACCACTTATGTTTGCATCAATGTTGAAAATTGTTCCCTGTACATGATTTAAAGTCAAAAACTAATGATTAAAAGTCAAAAACTAACAAAAAATAATTTATTTGGGTGTATTAGCAATACAATACCTCAGCCACATCTCCTGCTGTAAGAAGGCTGTATATGTTTGCAATACTCGTAATTTGAAAGGTGGTTGCATTGTCTTCATTGATAGTAATTTGAGGAGACTCACTGAAAACAAAAAATACAACGTATATAAAACATAAAATAATAATGCATCTAATAAAACATGCCAAATCACATAATTACATAATCCTGTAGGAATCAATTTCAGGTATAGAAAGATTCAAGTAAATTTGAGTCGCCACAGTTGTCATTAAACTTGTAGAACCTAATTCAATACAAACATTTAAACATAAGTTATAAATAATCAATTAACAATGCAACATATCCTATACATAACACCATACCCTTGTAAGATCGAACTTTGCAAGATGACAAAATAATAACAACTATATTTTTTGCAATTCTTCGAATATAACCATCGCTAAACTGATTCACCAAGTGTCCCCATAATGAAACATTCACCTTCATATCACTGAATTATATATATTTAAGAATGAGATAGTAAAAATAAACAATATAGACGAAAGAATTAATATAGACAACACTAACATACTTGGTGTCAGAGATAACAATGTTTCGTACACCAGGATTGCAAGATGAAACAGATTCCAATTGATACTGGATAGAGCCCCATTCCCTAAGAACGCCAATAACATCTACACACACACACACACACACATATATATATATATATATAACATTAGAAAACTTGAAGAATAAAAAACTAACAAAATAAAATGCATACATACCTGTAAGATATTTGTCATCATTAACACGATCGGCTAACAGATTGAATGGAAGAAAATCAAACACATATCGTCTGAAGACAGACGGATGCATCGGACAAGTAGTAATACTTGTTGAATACAAGAACCGAATGAAAATATCACACCACAATGGACGATACATGGTACTATACTTATGAACAACAAAATTACGAATCCTGTAAACACATCCTTCTTTAAACGCATTCTGAAATAACCTCAGCAAGTTAGATGGAATCTTTGCATGAATAGATGAACCCTGAAAAAACATATACATTTTAAGATTAGATAATTACCAATGTAAAATCAAAAACTAAACAATATTGCATTACAAAGAAATACTTACTTGTGCATCAGGTAGAATCATGTCAAACGAAAGGATACGATTTGTTTTAGGGTTGAACGATGTCCAAGCATGCGAGACCAACACATCAACTTGCCAGTTGATGGTAAAATAAGCACGTAAATCCGAAATACTTGCACGATTCATTTTTAAAGTAATAAGCTGCAAATATATATAAGACTGCAATCAACATCACACATATAATCCATAACACTATAAACAAAGACTATACATATAGACCCATATATATACACACAAGGTAATACTCAACAAAGAAAACATGTTACCTTTGAACAACCTAGTTTGACAACACCAATTACACAATACTATCAGCTGGCGATAATGGCAAATTATAAAAAACTTCCTTGTACACAACATTTTTAGTCATATTGTTAGGACATTTTTCTTTATTATCCACATAGAACTTTAGTCCAGCACGAGATGCAGCAACATATAACTGTCCATGGGTGAACACGGGCTTTACTAAGTAAACACAAACATTATTAAAAGTTTGGCCTTGACTTTTGTTAATAGTCATAGCAAAACAAACTTTTAAAGGAAAATGTTGTCGCTTAAATTCAAAAGGCCAAGACGAATTACTTGGAGTCATATCAATTCTACCAATGAATACTATCTCTCCAACATGTGGGCCTGTAGTAATCGTACATTCAAGAACACGACGACTTATTTGACTTACAACCAACCGCGTCCCATTACACAAGCCACGCTGCATGTTTAGGTTACGCAACAAAATAACAGGTGCACCAACCTTGAGATGTAGTACATGATTCGGAAGTCCAGAAAATTTCAAACTGTTAAGAAACTGAGGAGCATACATAGCACGCAATTCTTCAACATTTTGTGTACTCGCACATATCTCATCAGCACTAAACAATGTATACATTTCACCTAGTATCTTCTCAAGAACATGTTGGTTAATCGTATCAACTCCATCATTAGTCGGACAAAGAATGCAACGTTCCTTCAAGTAATCGACATCATTAAATCTGTTCATAATATTAGGGAACATATTTAACACAACAGACTCAAGATGTTTATCAGTTACAGAAATTAACATATCTCTTGGTATACGAATCGAGGTAGCATCATCTGATCTATCCACAGAAGCTGAAGGAAGACAACCAGTCCCCATGTCTAAAAGCCATTTACTAAATTCCTGCATTTGAATAAGATCCCTACAAAAAATACTTGGATCACGTAAACGCATGTTAGTTGTCAAAGAAAACACTTTACATGACCTCCATATATTCAGCGACTTGTTAATCGTTGAAGCAACAATTTCACTTCGTGAACCAAACTGAACAACAGGAAGTATCTGCCGAAAGTCACCACCAAATGCGACAACCTTTCCACCAAATACTTTATGCTCAGCACCAGCCATGCTGTCTCGACACACATCCCTCAATGTTCGATCAACAGCTTCAAATACATGGCGATGTTGTAGAGGTGCTTCATCCCAAATAATAAGTGATGCATAATTGATTAACTTAGCCAAATCTGAACCAACATCAATGGCACAACAAGAGTCCTTATCAACTTCAATAGGGATGCGAAACCGAGAATGTGCTGTACGCCCACCAGGTAGTAATAAGGAAGCAATACCAGATGACGCAACAGTCAAAACTATCTCATTATTTGATCGAATACGAGCTATAAGTGTCGTCCATAAGAACGTTTTCCCAGTTCCTCCACCACCTAACACAAAAAATACGCCTCCTTTTCTAGCCTGAACAGCAGAATATATACTATTAAACACTTCCTTTTGTTGACTATTCAACCCAGCGTATTGCTTAATAAAACGTGTCCTTTCCTCATTGGCATCATACATTCTCTCAAATTGAACCAACCTGTTGATAAATCTATCTTCCGAAGTATGGTCAATCTGCGGTAAGGTTGGAAAGGAACTCAACGACCGGCCACTCTGAATCAACACTTGTTCAATCTCTTTCATAGTATAATTCAATATTTCTGTGACAACCCTCACCAAACCAGGTATCCGTACGACTTAATTAATGATTAATTACTGCTTAATTACTGTGCTTATTTGAACTAGCTGGTGAACTGCTACTTGATATCTGATACATGTACTTACTTGCATCATACTGTACTTATCGTCACTACATTATTTACATGCTGAACCCTAGTGACAACCATGATGCACAAAAAGCACAGTGGCACTATAACGGATAACCTATTGAACATGCTGATAAAGCCAGCATCAGGCAAACACTGCCTCTAAGGCCTGTATGAGCCAGAAACGTTTTGCTACACTAGTAGTGAGTGTAGGGATATAAGGGTTGTGGAACTGCGTCTCTAGGAATAAGTTACAATGACTGGATGTGCCTAAAACGTACTCTAAGTACAAAAATTCAGCACTTTACACAATAACTCAGCTTTTAGCTAACTAATAAAGTGCCAAAACATGAGAAAAATATTGCTAGACACTTTCCAAAGTGTCAGGAATGAGTCGTGTCACTAAAAAGAGTATTAACGACACTTTAAAGCTTTGTTAAGCACTTTAACGGATTACTATCCAACCAAACAACCGGACTATACCCGGAACATGAAAATATTGTTATTTTCATCATTTAACTTTTTCTAAGCCAGTTAGGGTCCCTGAATACCCTAACACCCGTTGTAACGCGCTACACTTTAGTAACTAAGTTAAACACTTAACTTAACCTAGTTACCTAACTAAGCCTTAATGGTTAGTTAAAAACTACAAGTTCATGCGATTATGCAACTTACATACTTGTCGACTAGTTTGATGAGTCGGAAATTGTTTGATTGATTAAGGAAGTTGTTGAAATTGATTTTGTAAAAGAAAATGATACGCTTGAAAGCGTGGCCACCTCCAGTTACAGAGGAAACTCTGGCGAAATTTTTATAAAAACCTAACACTTAGAACTATTTACACTACAAGTGTTAGAATTATTTTGACATGTCTTCGAAACATAAGTTTCGCCATGACTTTATTTACTAAATATTCGGAGGTGGGATTTTCACAAAATTTAACGTGATAAATATATATTTTTTTCACACACTGTTTATGATTATTTTGTGAAATACATAAATATTATTTTTAGAGTAAAAATAATATTTACGAACGTTAACGAATCCGAAATAATACGAACGCTTTCACCATAAATATATAAGTTACACCGGTAAGTATATTACCACTCAATTGTTAAAACGTAACTTACGCACTTACGGAAATATTTATGAACGCGTATTTTCACAACGTATTATTGGAGAACAATGATGTGAAATGAAAATATAATATTTTTGAGAAAAATACTTATATTTTGGAATTGGAAATATATATATATTAAGTGAGACTTAATGGTTTAATTTGAACGCACATGTATTGAATCCCCCATCCTTGGGAAGGAGATTAACTACCAAGTATATACAGAATGTAAACACGAAATAGTTGTCTAACTATTTCCCAAAGACTTAAACTATAAAGCTAAGGCACGGCCGTCCGTCTAATAGAAATTAGCACCTGTAGGTCGTCGCACAGCTGCGTGAGCAGGAGATACTTGGTAGAGACGCTTCACTGTGAGTTCATGTCCCCCTTTTCTCTAACTGTTTTCAGTTTTCTTAACTGCGGGGGTGAAATACATGTTACTTTGATTACAAGTACTTTATACACGGTATGGTTAGCGTAAGGAGGTTTACTACTTAGATCATGTGAATGGGTAGGCAGAAACACCGAGGGACGTAAGCGGTAGATCTATCTGGGTGTAGCGAGCCCAACTCTAGGCCCAACAGAACGGACCTCTAAGAGGCCCAGCAGAACGGACCTTGAGTGACTTTGTACCCGACGCAAAAATATGCTAGGTTGAGTCTTCCTACTTACACTTCACACATGCTAATGGCCTTGCAAACCATTGGTGATCTCTTTTCCTTACACTGCTACATACCAGGGAACTTTTATACTTACAAGTGTTTTACATACTCACTTACACATGAACTCGCTCAACATTATTGTTGATTTTTCAACTTACATGTATTTCAGGAAATTAAAGATCTGGCACGGTATGTTATGTTTTCCCGCTGCATAAGGGTTCCAAGGTCATCCCAGTTTAGGAAATGTGACTCTTTCCTGGACAAGTCACAGATCTTAAACTGCGTTTATTTCATGTTAATGGTTATGTTGTTAAAGACAATGTTTTATGTTACGATGTTGTAAGTCTCTAAGACAATGGTATGTTACTCTGGTTTTTAAAACTTAATCAAATGGATGATCTTGCATGATTTTATTTCATATAGCTTTGTTATGGTTAAGCTATGGTATTAAGAAGTCACACCAAAATTAACCACGCTTCCGCAAAGCCAGGGTGTGACAGCTTGGTATCAGAGCTCTGATCATAGCGAACTAGGATTCTTTCTCGAGTCTAGACTATGATCACTAGGGCTCTCACGAAAACATTTTACTGCATACCACTTAAGTCCAGATCCAAAACTTTTTACAAACAAATGTTGAGCACATTTTATTATTTATAGGCTCAGTCCGGAAGGGCTGAGGCTCGGTCTGAGAGGCCGAGGCTCGGTCTGAGAGATCGAGGTAGTTGGCTAGTGGGACTAGGAAGAGTAGGCTCAGTTTGGAGACTGAGGCTCGGTGTTGGAGACCGAGGCTCGGTCTGAGAGATCGAGGTGGTTGGCTAGTGGGACTAGGAAGAGTAGGCTCAGTTTGGAGACTGAGGCTCGGTGTTGGAAACCGAGGCTCGATCTGAGAGGTCGAGGTAGTTGATAGAGCAGTCTAGGAGACTGGGAGGCTAGTGGGACTAGGAGAATTATGTGATATCTTACTTGGTGACTTATGTGATTATCTGATTGTATGACTGATTATTTGAGCATATTTGTGTTTATGTTACAGACTTATGGATTCAGCCAGTACTGGCGTTTCGGACACCACTGGACCCATACCTATCGTATCTGATGACCTCACATCCTCCGAGCACGAGGTGCACACATCTGACTATACCAGTACTGACGAGGATGATTTCCAGCCCTTCGCACTACCCGATGGTGCTGATGAGCCTGCAGATGACCCTCCCGCTGAGTACCTACCTCTAGTAGAGATTCCGGCTCCTATACCCTTAGCCGTTTATCCAGCATATGATTTCCTTCTTGACGCCGAGGCTGACGGCGATGTTGACCTATTTGAGGAGGAGCCCTTTGAGGATGAGATCCAGGGCGAGGCCCTACTTCCTGCGGACGATCTTCTGTTGATCGCTGGCGTTCCCGCTGAGGATTCGCCTGCACACTCTCCTGTCCCAGACTCTTTCGAGTCTGTGGCATCCGCACCTTCTCACACATTGAGCGCACAGCACTTGGCGCATGATTCTGATCCCGACCAGGCATCCTCTGTCGCACCTATTCCCAGCTTTGAGTTTGACCATGATGACCTAGAGGATTCCGATCCTATCTTTCCCCCGGGATACGACCCGGATCGTGATATCGAGTTTATACCTATGGATCAGCCCATGGAGGATCCAGCTGACCCAGTAGATCCTATCGACCCCGAGTTTGACTTCGAGATGGCTTTTGATGATCCCGAGCCTGTCGTCGCTCCTGAGCAGGCAGCCGCTCTAGACCCCATACTTGAGCATGACCTCGTACATGCTGACATCCCTATTGAGCCTGTTATAGCAGACCCACCTGTTGGTGATCTCCCCGTGGGTGTTCCTTTGTTAGAGGGCGATCATGTTGTTGTTGATCCTGTTGTTCCTCTACCTGTTGTTGATATACCTGTTGACCATCCTGTTGAGCACATTGCACCTGTTCACCCTTTTGTTGCACCTGATCCCATACCACTAGAGCCCGAGCATGCACTGTTCGCAGCACGTATGGATCCACCAGATGAGCATGCACAACACGGTTGGATACCTGCTGATGAGGATGTTCCACCTTTTCCCCCTCAGATACCTGATACACGACATGTTGATTTTTCTTTTCAGGTTCCACAGTTTGTACCTCCAGCGAGGCCTGGAGAGGGTTCTTCAGCCCATCCTGTTGGGCATGTACCGATGTCTATCCCCTTCATGCCCCATATGTCATCTGTTCCACCCTCTGTTGCTCCCTTTCATATTGCACCTTTTGATCCTACCAGTGAGCCATTCCTTTGGGCACCAGACTCTGGTATGCCACCTACTGACCCCTACCATTCTTTCCACAGGGGGTATACTATCGAGGATGTTTTGATGTCTTTTGTCGCCCAGCACGAGTCACACACGCAGCGCATCCAGGAGCTCGAGAGAGCTCAGCTGCCACCGTGTCCGTGCCATGGTCAGACACACTCTCCTCTGCAGCCATTTCGACCCTTACCTCCAGATTACGCTGCCCGTCTCTTTACACTAGAGCAGCAGGTTGCTACTATCATTCGTACCCAGCAGGCTATGGAGGAGGACTGGCTCTAGTTACGTCGTTTACTTTACACCCACTTTCCCCCTCCTCCACCACCATCTGTATAGGGCTCATCAGTGCTGTTTGGGTAGACGAGGATGAGAAGACGGCGATTGTTGGACTGCACAGCATTTTTGGAGACTACATTTGATTCTGACTTTTGTTGACTTGTATTTGACGTATTTGACATTGACATGATGTAGCATTTGGACAGGGGTGATGTAGCCCCTAGTTGATTGATGATTGTATGATACAGGGATGTACTGATACACTTACTATGTGGTCTCGATATATGGCAATCGCAGTATTCTCATCATATTTGATTCGCTTGATTGCTTACTTGTATTTTTATGACATGGGATGTTGTGTGATTAGTATTTGTGATGTATTGATAACATGAGATGTTATGTGTTTTTACTATTATTATCGTTATGTACGTACGCTACATTATGACCTGACCTACGTATTATAACATGGGAGCTTTACTATGGCCTAACCAACTTAAACCATCTTTTAGAAGATGCCGCCGAGACGTGAGACACACATGCCTACTAATGAGGCAGAACTCCAGCAGATTATTGCTGCTGCCATAGCACAGTATGCAGCATCTCAGCCCGGAATGAGCGGAAGTATTAACCAAGGCAATAACAATCCACCTCATGGTAATACTAAGTCATTGAGACATACCGTGACCTAATTGGATATCTCTAGCAAGGATGCTAATGCCATTCATATGTTATAACGCATGTGCAGGGTGCACCTACAAGCAGTTCTTAGACTGCAAGCCCGTAAACTTTGATGGCACAGGAGGTGCTGTCGCCTTTGTTCGTTGGGCTGAGAAAACCGAATCTGTTCTTCGCATGAGCAAGTGCGCGCTGGATCAGCAAGTCACCTATATCTCAGGGCTGTTTCTAGACGGAGCCCTATCTTGGTGGAATCTGCAAGTACAGACACTAGGCGAAGCTGCTGCCTACGCGCTAACCTGGACCGAACTGAAGGAACTCATGCGCAAAAAGTACTGTTCCCGCGCAGAAATCCAGCGACTGGAGACCGAGTTCTGGCACTTGAAAATGGACGGTCCAAAGGTAGCGGAGTACGTTCAAAGGTTCCATGACTTATCTCAAGTGGTTCCTTACATGGTTACACCAGAATACAAGCGAATCGAGCGCTTCATTTGGGGTTTAGCTCCGCAAATCATAAGTATGGTGACCTCCTCCAAACCAGCAACTATCACTGAAGCCATCGATTTGAGCGTGGCTCTCACCGATGAGGCAATTCGTTTGAACAAGTTTGATGAGATCAAGACGAAGAAGGCAGAGACTCACGTCGAGTCATCAGGAGGTAACAAAAGGAAGTTCTCGAACTTCAAGCAGGGCGCTAGTGTGGTGGTTAAGAAGGGAGGATCAGACACGCCAGCTCAGAATACAGCTGGTAGAGGGAAGAAAGGAAAAGGGTATATGGGCGCCCAGCCCAAATGCAACACCTGCCAGCGCCACCATTCTGGTCAGTGCGGGCTAAAAGTATGCGAAGCATGTGGGAAACGTGGCCACTCGAAGGACACTTGTTGGGCTAGTGCTGGCCGGGGAGGCCAGGGAGGATTTGAGAATAGGAGTAGTAATCGGGGTGGTAATCGCTCACAAGGAAACTATGGAGGTAACGAGAATCGAGGCAACAATGCTAACCAAGCGGGCGCCGTGAATCGTAATCAGAGGAATGATCAAGCTGGTGGAAACGGACAAAGACTTGGGTGCTTTAACTGCGGTGATATCGGGCATTTTAAGAAGAACTGCCCAGACTTAAATCAAGCCCGGGGAAGAGTGTTTCAAATCGAAGCAAGGGAAGCGCGCCAGGACCCCAATGTCGTTACTGGTACGTTCCCTGTGAACCAACGCTATGCATCCGTTTTATTTGATACTGGTGCCGATTATAGCTTCGTATCGTTAGAATTTAAGAATATGCTTGGTCTAGCTGCTAATAAGTTAGACATTCCGTACTCAATCGAATTGGCCAATGGGAAGTTAGTAGAAGCCAATGAAGTTATCAGAGGTTGTGTGATCGAATTAGGAGAGCGTGAGTTTGCTTTAGATCTACTACCAGTCCAGTTGGGAAGCTTCGACGTGGTAGTAGGAATGGATTGGTTATCAGGCAACAAGGCTGAGATAGTTTGTCACGAAAAGGTTGTTCGTATCCCAACCGATGATGGTGAGACCATTGTTGTTCATGGAGAGAAGCGTGAGACGCCGTTGAGGATTATCAGCTGCTTGAAAGCAAGGAAGTATTTGCAGAAAGGATGTGTTTCTTTTCTGGCACACATTGTGGATAAGAAGGCTGCTGAGCCAAGAATCGAAGACATCCCTGTCGTAAGGGAGTATCCAGAAGTCTTCCCAGAAGACTTGCCTAGACTACCACCTCAGAGACAAGTAGAGTTCCACATCGACTTAGTTCCAGGCGCCGCCCCTGTGGCTAAGGCACCTTATAGACTTGCTCCATCTGAGATGCAGGAACTGTCGACACAACTTCAAGAGTTGTTGGACAAGGGTTTTATCCGACCAAGCTTCTCTCCTTGGGGAGCTCCAGTCCTGTTTGTCAAGAAGAAGGACGGTAGTTTTCGAATGTGCATTGACTACCGGGAGTTAAACAAGCTGACGATCAAGAATAGATATCCTCTGCCAAGAATCGATGATCTGTTCGACCAACTGCAAGGTTCAAGTTTTTATTCAAAGATCGATCTTCGATCTGGATACCATCAGTTACGGATACAAGAGGAAAGTATCCCAAAGACAGCCTTCAGAACTCGTTATGGGCACTACGAGTTCCTAGTTATGCCGTTTGGTTTGACAAACGCACCTGCAGTCTTTATGGATTTGATGAATAGAGTTTGCAAGCCGTATTTGGATAAGTTCGTGATTGTATTTATCGATGACATCTTGATTTATTCAAAGACGAAGGCTGAACACGAGCAGCATCTTAGAACCATTTTGGAGCTGCTAAAGAAGGAACAGCTGTATGCCAAATTCTCCAAGTGCGAATTTTGGCTACGTGAAGTCCAATTCCTTGGGCACGTGGTAAATGGAGATGGAATCCACGTGGATCCAACAAAGATCGAGGCGATCAAGAATTGGGAAACGCCAAAGACGCCAACCGAGATTCGACAATTCTTGGGTTTGGCTGGCTACTATCGAAGGTTCATCGAGGATTTTTCAAAGATCGCTCAAGCATTGACGCTCCTCACGCAGAAAGATAAGAAGTTTGATTGGGGAATCAAACAGGAAGAAGCGTTCCAAATACTGAAGGATAAGCTCTGCAATGCGCCAATCTTAGCACTACCGGAAGGTACTGACGATTTTGTGGTATACTGCGACGCATCGCGTCAAGGATTAGGTTGTGTGTTGATGCAACGCCAAAAGGTTATTGCTTACGCATCACGTCAGCTGAAAGTGCACGAAAAGAACTATACCACACATGATTTGGAACTTGGCGCAGTGGTATTTGCACTAAAGATCTGGAGACACTACCTTTATGGTACAAAGTGTACAATCTTTACAGATCACAAGAGCCTACAGCACATATTCAACCAGAAGGAGTTGAATATGAGGCAAAGACGATGGGTTGAATTGCTGAACGATTACGACTGCGAGATAAAGTATCATCCAGGGAAGGCGAATGTAGTCGCCGATGCCCTAAGTCGTAAAGAGAGAATCAAGCCCATAAGGGTTAGAGCTTTAGAAATGATTATACGAACCGATCTTTCCTTGCGCATTCGTGCCGCGCAGAAAGAAGCTCTCAAGGAAGGAAACCTTGAAGAAGAATATCTCCGTGGGATGGAGAAGCTTTTGGTACCAAACGAAGAAGGAACATTATGTTTTGAGAAAAGGATTTGGGTTCCTCTGTTTGGTGATTTAAGGAAAGTTATTTTCGATGAAGCTCACAAGTCGCGGTACTCTATCCATCCAGGAGTGGATAAGATGTACCAGGATCTCAAAGATTACTATTGGTGGCCTAGGATGAAAGGCGATGTTGCTGTTTACGTGAGCAAATGTTTAACGTGCGCTAAGGTTAAAGCGGAATACCAGAAGCCTTCAGGACTTCTGCAACAACCTGAGATTCCCAAGTGGAAATGGGAACAAATCTCAATGGATTTTGTTACAAAATTGCCAAGAACGCCAAGAGGCCATGACACTATCTGGGTGATAGTGGATCGATTAACGAAGTCAGCACACTTCTTACCCATCAGGGAGAAGGATAACACTAGCAAATTGGCTGAAATTTACATGAGAGAAATCGTTGCACGCCATGGAGTGCCTCTCTCAATCATCTCTGATAGAGACGGAAGGTTTGTGTCAATAATATGGCAATCCTTCCAAGAAGCCTTTGGCTCACAATTGAATCTGAGCACTGCGTTTCATCCGCAAACTGAAGGCCAGAGCGAGCGCACGATACAGACTTTGGAAGACATGCTGAGAGCGTGTGTTATGGATTTGGGCGGTAGCTGGGACAAGCATTTGCCTTTGGTCGAATTTTCGTACAACAACAGCTACCACACCAGTATTGGTGTCGCACCATTTGAAGCCCTTTACGGACGCAAGTGCCGATCACCCTTATGTTGGGCTGACGCAGGTGATAGGCAGCTTGCTGGCCCCGAAATCGTCCAAGAGACGACGGACAAGATTGCACAGATTCTTAAACGCATCGAAGCAGCTCGCCACAGACAAAAGGCCTATGCGGATCCAAACCGGAAACATGTGGATTTCCAAGTTGGAGAAATGGTGTTATTGAAAGTATCACCCTGGAAGGGTGTGGCACGCTTCGGGAAGCGTGGGAAGTTGAATCCGCGCTACATTGGTCCTTTCAGAATTCTGGAAAGAATAAGACTAGTAGCATACAAGTTGGACCTACCTGCTGAACTGAATGGTGTTCACGATACATTTCATGTATCCAACCTGAAGAAGAGTCCAACTCAAGATGACATTGCCATTCCCATTGACGAGATTCATGTTGACGACACGCTCCACTTCGTTGAAGAACCGGTTGAGGTTACGGATTGGAAAGTAAACAAGACCCGCCGGAGCAGTGTCAAGCTCGTCAAAGTTCGTTGGAATGCCAGACATGGTCCTGAGTACACCTGGGAGCGTGAGGACCGGATGAAAGAGAAATACCCCCACCTTTTTCCTAAGAACCCTGCATCTACAAGCAGAACTTAAATTTCGGGACGAAATTTATTTAACGGGGGGAGAATGTGACAACCCTCACCAAACCAGGTATCCGTACGACTTAATTAATGATTAATTACTGCTTAATTACTGTGCTTATTTGAACTAGCTGGTGAACTGCTACTTGATATCTGATACATGTACTTACCTGCATCATACTGTACTTATCGTCACTACATTATTTACATGCTGAACCCTAGTGACAACCATGATGCACAAAAAGCACAGTAGCACTATAACGGATAACCTATTGAACATGCTGATAAAGCCAGCATCAGGCAAACACTGCCTCTAAGGCCTGTATGAGCCAGAAACGTTTTGCTACACTAGTAGTGAGTGTAGGGATATAAGGGTTGTGGAACTGCGTCTCTAGGAATAAGTTACAATGACTGGATGTGCCTAAAACGTACTCTAAGTACAAAAATTCAGCACTTTACACAATAACTCAGCTTTTAGCTAACTAATAAAGTGCCAAAACATGAGAAAAATATTGCTAGACACTTTCCAAAGTGTCAGGAATGAGTCGTGTCACTAAAAAGAGTATTAACGACACTTTAAAGCTTTGTTAAGCACTTTAACGGATTACTATCCAACCAAACAACCGGACTATACCCGGAACATGAAAATATTGTTATTTTCATCATTTAACTTTTTCTGAGCCAGTTAGGGTCCCTGAATACCCTAACACCCGTTGTAACGCGCTACACTTTAGTAACTAAGTTAAACACTTAACTTAACCTAGTTACCTAACTAAGGCTTAATGGTTAGTTAAAATCGAACCAAGGACCCCCCCCCCCTCTTGACCGAATTGGGTCCCCTAGGGGACATATCTTGTCCTTGCAAGATTTGCTAGATCTAACTTGTCTAATATCTAATTAACACAATGACCATTGGATAATACACATTAGAATTATCTATAAGTATGAGCCTAAACACAAGAGATCATTACACAACACAACACACAACAACAACTCTCTCTCTTGCCCTCTTGAGCTCTCGGCCGAACACCCCCTCCCCACACATCCATTTTCGGTTTCCATCTTCACATTCCAAGTTCATACAAGTGTCGAGGGTCGTATACAAGGAGTCTTGGAGCAAGCGGAACGCGAAGGACCTCTTTATCTAGCTTTTATCCACGCCATTTTCGTCAAGATCCTTCCCTAGCCTTGAGCTAGAGGTATAATATTTAAAACTTGTATTTGAACTATTCTAAAGTGGTTAAAAGGATTTGTATCGGTTAAATCTTGTTAAAATGCAAAATGATGCACAAAAGTCTACTAAAAACACTTAAAATGGTGGTTAATAGCTTATATGTTGTGTAAATATTGTAGTAATTGAAAGTGTTGATTATCTAGACCCGATCTATGATGTGGTAGCTCGGATCATCGTTTAACCCGGTTTGGTAAGATCATGGATCTTAACATAAGCTTGTTCTTGAATAATACAAGGGTTAAAAGGCGAAACTCTACCACACGCGAATCATGAACTTGTGTAAAAGAGTTTTACTTGTGAAATGATGTTTAAAACTAGCAGATCTACGCATCTGCAAGTGGTATTTTCAAAGGACCAAGCGTCAAAGAAATCATGTTTTCTAAAAGACGGATCTTACACTAATAAGTATGATTTTTATAAACCATAAGTGTGTAAACACTTGTGAAATGAAAAGTTTCGACAAAATAACAAACTTTGTAAAAGAGGACGAGAAGTTGTAAAGACGGATTTCTCTAAAAACGAGGTTTTTACGAGATCAAAATGACTTTATATAAAGATCCACAAAATATAATGGGATTTACACTATAGTTTCGGAAAAACTACAAGTTCATGCGATTATGCAACTTACATACTTGTCGGCTAGTTTGATGAGTCGGAAATTGTTTGATTGATTAAGGAAGTTGTTGAAATTGATTTTGTAAAAGAAAATGATACGCTTGAAAGCGTGGCCACCTCCAGTTACAGAGGAAACTCTGGCGAAATTTTTATAAAAACCTAACACTTAGAACTATTTACACTACAAGTGTTAGAATTATTTTGACATGTCTTCGAAACATAAGTTTCGCCATGACTTTATTTACTAAATATTCGGAGGTGGGATTTTCACAAAATTTAACGTGATAAATATATATTTTTTTCACACACTGTTTATGATTATTTTGTGAAATACATAAATATTATTTTTAGAGTAAAAATAATATTTACGAACGTTAACGAATCCGAAATAATACGAACGCTTTCACCATAAATATATAAGTTACACCGGTAAGTATATTACCACTCAATTGTTAAAACGTAACTTACGCACTTACGGAAATATTTATGAACGCGTATTTTCACAACGTATTATTGGAGAACAATGATGTGAAATGAAAATATAATATTTTTGAGAAAAATACTTATATTTTGGAATTGGAAATATATATATATATTAAGTGAGACTTAATGGTTTAATTTGAACGCACATGTATTGAATCCCCCATCCTTGGGAAGGATATTAACTACCAAGTATATACAGAATGTAAACACGAAATAGTTGTCTAACTATTTCCCAAAGACTTAAACTATAAAGCTAAGGCACGGCCGTCCGTCTAATAGAAATTAGCACCTGTAGGTCGTCGCACAGCTGCGTGAGCAGGAGTTACTTGGTAGAGACGCTTCACTGTGAGTTCATGTCCCCCTTTTCTCTAACTGTTTTCAGTTTTCTTAACTGCGGGGGTGAAATACATGTTACTTTGATTACAAGTACTTTATACACGGTATGGTTAGCGTAAGGAGGTTTACTACTTAGATCATGTGAATGGGTAGGCAGAAACACCGAGGGACGTAAGCGGTAGATCTATCTGGGTGTAGCGAGCCCAACTCTAGGCCCAACAGAACGGACCTCTAAGAGGCCCAGCAGAACGGACCTTGAGTGACTTTGTACCCGACGCAAAAATCTGCTAGGTTGAGTCTTCCTACTTACACTTCACACATGCTAATGGCCTTGCAAACCATTGGCGATCTCTTTTCCTTACACTGCTATATACCAGGGAACTTTTATACTTACAAGTGTTTTACATACTCACTTACACATGAACTCGCTCAACATTATTGTTGATTTTTCAACTTACATGTATTTCAGGAAATTAAAGATCTGGCACGGTATGTTATGTTTTCCCGCTGCATAAGGGTTCCAAGGTCATCCCAGTTTAGGAAATGTGACTCTTTCCTGGACAAGTCACAGATCTTAAACTGCGTTTATTTCATGTTAATGGTTATGTTGTTAAAGACAATGTTTTATGTTACGATGTTGTAAGTCTCTAAGACAATGGTATGTTACTCTGGTTTTTAAAACTTAATCAAATGGATGATCTTGCATGATTTTATTTCATATAGCTTTGTTATGGTTAAGCTATGGTATTAAGAAGTCACACCAAAATTAACCACGCTTCCGCAAAGCCAGGGTGTGACAATTTCAGCATCTGAGAAATTCAATGAAAATTTTTTCAAAATTGTTCGATATTTATGAGGAATGTCCTCTGATAGGTATTCATAACAATAAAAAAAAAATTGCCGATGATCACTAACAGTACAAAATAACAAAATTGTAACAAACAATTCACGAAGGCGATCCCCAAATTGCCAATGATAAGCCTGGCGTACAGCATCAACCCATTCAACATCATCACCCAAAAGACTTAATGCTTTACAAGCGGACATATACGTTGGATGTTCCACCCCGTCAACAATTCGAATCTCTTTAAAACTTCTTGGACCACGCACAACATTTAATAGCATTCTAAGATAATACTTTTCACCCATCGTAGGACTTACATAATATATACGTCCAATAGTTTGAAATGAACCTTTGCGGGGCTCCCACACTCTTTCCTTCTCATGCCATGTAAACAAAGTTGGGTATTCGGCATACGTCAATTTCTGGCCAAACTCATACCTTTCATTTGCAGCCATCCATTCAGTAAACTTTGACATTGCAGTTGTTGTTCGTTGTAAAACATCATAAATTTGTTCATGATCCTTAAAATATACTCTATTACACCCTTCTTCATGAAATGGGAGTCTTTCAACAGCCACTGATCGATAATGCATGTCAAACTCAAATATCTTCCAACACGCCTCTGATGCTGAAATATACCTACAGTTCATGTACTGCTCAATCTCATTTTCATGATTTAAAAGTGATGTAAATGTTGTTCTCCCACCTTGACCTTCCAATACTGCGGTAGCACGATCTTGACCTTTGTTAATATAGCTGAAAAGATATTTAACCAACATTCCTTGGTTACACCATTCAACATTGATATGGCAACCATACTTTATAAGCAACGCATGATTATAAGGAACAATATATCCATTATCTAGCATAATATCTTTCCGACCAACACGAACTTTACATGAGTTATTACATCGTCGATACGACGGCCACCCATCATTTCTAATAAAAGTTTCATCACAATAACTCTTCGGAAATCCTTTAGTACATTTGCCATCATTCATACAAGGACTCGAAGGTCTAAGGTTACCACATGGAACATGCATCATATGAGTACCAACATTTAAAAAACCGATTGGGTCACCCGATTCAGAAGGCAGCTCAGCAGATATAAATTTATCAATTTCATCCGGTGAAGAAATTTTATCAGCTTGACTAAGAAACACAAGAATGTGGCAGACCACGTTTTTGAAACTCTATTGTGTAAAGAACTGCAAAGACAAAAAAAAAAAACACAATGTTTTAACACACATCATAATAACACATTAATCACATGTTAACATACAACCATTGAGAATAAAATTCATATAACTTACCCACTTTAGGAACACCAAAATGATGCTTTTTCCTTATGTCTTTCATGAGCTCATCAAGTTTGATCTTAAATACCCGTGCAACAATATCAGGTCTTTCAGATACTAAGTGACCCACTGTGTTTTCCTGCAAATGCCGTTGAATTTCATGCCATTTTGGGTTACACGTCATGGTAATAAAAACATCCGGAATACCAGCCTAACGACAAATTGCCATCGCATCTTGATATTGTTGTATCGTATGCCTAGGCCCCCCGGTGAAGGACGCTGGCAACACAACACGTCGACCTATAGAATCACAGTTTGTCTCACCTTCTAATATACGATCATGCAACCCATTATACAACTCCGAACGAATTGTTGTCTGATGAGTCTTGTACCATTGTAAGTCATGTTCAAGCACTTGCGTATATGCATCAACAACAAATGTAAGAAATAACTGGCCAGGACTATGCAATGTTCTACCTTCTTCCATTCTAACCATCAACTGAAAACAATAGTATTATCTCAATGAAACATTTTTTTCTTTTACTTTCAGCACTAATATTACTTAGAGGAATGCCCACATTAAAACCATCTTCTCCATACGGGAAAAGTAATGGATATTGCAACGACATGTAACTGGGATGAAGTTCATAAATATGTTTCGCATTTGTACTACCACGGTCTTCAACAATAATATCACGGCAATCTGTAGGATAACCATCACCCAGAATCAATGCAGCAACTTCATTGACCGTAGGCAAATTAAATTGTCTCGCATCCCTTCTTCGTGTACCAAGCAGTCTAAGTCTAACAGGTTGCTGCGAAAAGTGAGTAAATCTTTCTTTGGCCATCCTAAAGCTCTGAACTAATGGATTGTGCCGATTAAGCATTTTAATTAAATCAATAACTAAACTTCGAATACATGCATCATCATTCCCAGACTGAATACACTTCTCCACTGCTTTTAATCGATTGTCAACCTCATTTTCTGTGTCATAAATATATAGTTGTGCAAATCTTGGCCGTCCATCAATATGCTGAGGTAACAAAGTACCAATCTTATGATGATTATGTCCATTCAACACATATGTATAGGGACCACCTCCATCATTAACATCCGAACAGACTTTACCGCCAGTAGAAGTAAAGGAAAACATTGAATTTAGAAGCTTGATATTCTCTTTAAACACCTTAGATCGCGGTTCACCATTCGGCTGTAAAAGCCGTCGCAATGGTTGCGGAGCATGCCGAAGTAAAGGTAAAACAACCTTGCCTTTACCACAACAAATAGAGAAAGTTGGATTAGACGGGGCAAGATATTTAGTACTTCTCTCACTATACCACAAGATCGCTTTGCAATAAGGACATACATATTCTGTAATTCCACAATCCCAATATGATACATCTCCTATACAAAATAAAACAATCATATAAGAGAAAGTTATATTTATCATTTTCATGAGGCGTTCAAACAACTAACAGTCATCAATGAACAATCCATACTTGATGAGTTTTCATCTTGGTAAACACCAGCACAAGATGACCTCCGGTTGTGCATAGAAGGCGATGCTGAAACAAACTCTGAAGTTAAAGAATGTGATACAAAAGGTGCATCACTATTCATTGAATTAGATCCATGGAACTGATTTGAATTTGGGCCAACTGCAATACACGTAGATACAATCAGATGTGTCCTAAAAACATGAACACGTTTACATTACTTGGCAGAAATTTTTTTTTCAATGTTTGAACCAGCAGGGCGATCTCGTAATCGAGGACGACCACTACGTCTAATATTACGGGATGTTTCATCAGATCAAAATGTCGACATAGATGAAGAAGACAGTGTTGATAATATTTCAGAATCACTTACAATACCATGGTTAATATTAACACTATCCATACCACCAAGATCTGTATACAAACAACATTCATTTGATACCGCTTGATGAATAATGTCAATGTTTTATTCTCCATCTTCTTCCTCTTCATATCTAGTCCTTAAATACCTCAACTACTCATAGTGATAGCTATTACATACTGGAAGCTCTACACAATACTTACCAATCCATACGTACATAGTATCATGGAATATACCAAACAACCAATGCGCACCAGCCTTACACACTATATGCAAGCTTTGACATTTATTAGAAGAATCAGCAGATAAACCAACAACATCTGAAAATATTTAGTAGTAAACTTCCTGTTATCACTTTATAAACTTCTTTTGCGTATAATGCACTCCAAAATACCATCTCATAACCCATCATTACATAAGCACAAAACACCGTATCCATACTTGATATCACTCCAAGAAAATAGACGACTATTATATAGAAACACCATCGGATCTATATACATACTTAGAACATAACACTGTTTCATGCAGGTAAAGCAAACACCTCGATCACAAATACGCCATTGTCAAGCTATACCTTAATCTATTATTTATACTACATAATTTAAATTAACAAAACACAATAGCAACAAACATAGCTATAAGAAGACATGCAACCAACTATTAAATACAAGTAACAACAAAAGAAAGCAATGAAATTAAATATGAATATGAAACACCTATACACACTATGAAAAACAAAATCACACATACATTGCTAAATAGATAGTAGCTCCTTTGATACTTCGTTTCCAACTACAAATTTTCAAAACCTATTGATAAGGGAAACTAAAGAACTGTAGTAAAAAATATTAAGACAACAGTTGGGTTATTAAATACAGTAATCAAAGTTCAAATAATAATGGGGCAACATAGTGGGTAGTTTTTGAACATGCACCATAATTGTAGGAATTATAATTGTCTTTAATTAGATTATATTATATATTTTATACAAAAACAAAGTAAACACGAAACTACCACAAATAAATGCATAAATTAAAATGCTACTTATAATTACAAACATTAGGTGTGTTAACCTAATTTAAGTTTTTTTAAACAAAACGTGTTTTTTATAGAAATGTAATAATATATACTAACATTGTCCTATACCATTTATGTTGTTGATTACATTGTGTTTTATTATGGAAAAGATTGAGCTTATACGAAATCACTATGTTTAAGAATAGTACGTTACCCTATTGCAATAGTCCTTATATACTATTTGTAGTTGTATGTATACTTTATACAATATTAAACTCTAATAAAGACATTGTGTTTTTTATTAAACCTTACCTTTTTTACTGAATTCTGAATATCAATGTAAACTTGTCTAAGTGGAAAAAAAGCACAAACACAACCCAAACTATATAAATCAAACACTCTTTTCTGTAAAGATGGCCTAACTTTAATTGTAAGAAATACAATAACTGAAACAAAAGCCGCTTTTATACAAACTAAAATACTATCCTACAAAAAAAAAGAAAAAAAAAACCAGAAATAAGAAACATAGAAAAATAAAAAACAAACATGAGTACTAATGTCACACCCCCAAATTCCCACCTAGGGTATGTCCCTATTGGAGGTGCAACGATCCAACAAAGAGCCACCAATCATATCAAACACGTATACTGATGTGATAAAATACTCAATTAGAAATAAAGTACTGTTTGTAAGTTTAATCAAAAACCAAAGTGGTAAGCGGAAGCATTAAAGTATATATGTATCAATAAACCAATCTAGCATAAATGTTCATCAAAACCATGTCCACTCCAGCCGCCTCAGATAGCAAGTCCCCTAGTACTTTCAATGATGACCTACAAGCATGCAAACAAGTGTGTCAGACTACGCTGGTGAGTTCAAAGTTTTGTTTACCGAGTTTAGTTACAGTCACGTGAGTAAAACATTTAACAAGATGATATGATGTTTCGTTGTTATGATGATTTGATGTTGTTATTACCCGATTACCGAAATGGCTACAAGATATGTCTGCCCAACCTCCAACGTCTCTATCAAAACGTTGGTCATGTTTTAAGGTAGTTAGTTCACGCCCGTCTTTCTGGGACGGTGTGAGGGTGCCAAACCTAATAGCGCTATCAACTAAATACCCCGTTGCCTTTCGCAACTGCCGGTAGTGTCAAGGGGTCTTACGAGATAGATACTGAGTACATAACACAACATCCCGTTTTCACGCATTCCTTTATGGAACGTTACCCGTTATCCCTTCCCCGGGATGCATGCTTGAGAAAAGAGCAGTGAACTCACCTTTGCTTTGCTCGGTTAGATTAATTATCCGTTAACTAGTTGGTCTATCAAGCCCTATTGTAGATTACCAGATTCGGTCAGTTACTTGGTCACATATCATAATTTCGCCACACATTACACAATCAGCATACAACAATTAAGCAAGCAACACACAAACTAACAGCAATCAAACAAGCATTGGGCCCAATACTCAAATCAACCCAACACCCTAACAATCTAAGGCCCGCTATATTACATTATATCAACTACTAACCCGGTTATTTTATATGCCCTCAATCAGGGGATCAAGTCCAAACCAATGGCCCAACTTGAATGTGCAATATTCATAACATTGATCTAGCACCCATCCCCTCAATTTGACTTTCCATTAATTCGTTTTGTTTTGTTTTTGTGGGCTGCTAGTTCAGATCATGCATATATAACAAAATTACACAAGAGTTTGATATCACAATATGCACACAGAACGAGATCATCATCATCATCCCTTATCCTCAACCTACACACAAACATTCACGAATACATATTACACATGCATGATCCAAATTTTGAACACTTTTGCACACACATCAAAGTGCGTCGCGAATGATCAATCTTATAAACACATCATCAGATATCAACATCTACATCGCACAAATCACAGTTTTCTTTTATATTTCTTCATATTAATTCATATGAATTCTCGTCCATGCTTTAATCAAATAACGGTAAATCATGCCGAATCTATATCATTAACATTCACAGTTTATTATCATATGCAAAGAAACCATCAAACCCTATTACATCTAACACTAGCTGGTTGTTTTAATCACCACAGGAGACTTTCACATGAAAATAATCCATATGCTCAACCACATGCATACATATATTCAGTAATCTACTTCCTGACAATGCATGTGCAAATAACGACAACAGTAGGCGCCAATTTACATGCATACATAATGCAATTCTCATGCAATTCAACATAGTGGCCGACAATAAGGTAATGACGACACATGCAAACATTTATTATGTCAAGGTAAATCACCATACATATATATGCAAGAATAAAATCGGATCCACATATAACACATACCATAAGGATAATCATCGATCATGTAACACCAATAATTATACCAATCTATAACATTCACATGAACCATTATATGCCTAACCGTAATATTTGTCTTACTGTTATAAGTCAATATCAACCAAGTTGTATCTAGCTAAGCACAATACATCAAAAATTCAATAAACATGATTTAACTAACCTGAAATCTTGATTAACAGGATGCTAATACACGAGAGGAGGGGGGGTCTCCACTGAAATCGTATGATCAAGGGGAGCTTTAGGGTTCTTGACTTGTGACTAGGTTTAATCTAATGATCACTAATACGTATTCATAAAGGATAATGATATTAGGGCGGTTCATGATGTAACCGAGATATTGGACAAGTAATGGGCTCAAGCCCAATCGCATACATAGGTTCTTGTTATGTTAAAACTTGTGAAGTTTATACGGGTTTTATTATATTACCAAGAGTGGGCCAAATATAAAACTTACACACACACTAAAATAGTATATCGGGCCAAGATCAAACGAAATTAGGTGGGCTGCCATGATTAAATCAAAACAACGATGTATTAGGCTCGGGTGTGACACTGCGGAAACGTTATTTAATAGTTTATTGTACCGATCAACTTAACAAGTTCACACAAATGAAACGTTCCAACGTACTAGAGAAAGATTACGAGAAGAAAAGATCAAAAGATGAAATGTTACCGACCTTGAAGGTTCGGGTTATCACAACTAAAATCGCTCTAGATAATTAATCTTAACTTCCATGCAACACTTCACACTTTCAAGAGTGGACACAATACGATCCAAATGATTAATTGCCTTCCTAATCACATCGATAGAAGCACGAACACCAATGTCACGAACATCGCAAGCAGGTAATTCCAACAAAATCACCTACTATTTTACGCATATCTTCTATAAAGTTAGCCACACGATTGAAACCGAACTTCAAAACAGTCATATACAAGACATCCCTCTGTAACTGCCAAACTACCTTATCGACCATCTTTTATTTAAAAGTTAAAACGGCGGAAACAAGATATAATTATACAAACGAATGATATAATCAGAGGTTAAAGAATTCAAATATTCATTTACGATTATATTTTTACATACATACATATAATCATATATATATGCACCACTAACAAACTTGAGCATAAAACATGGATACCCTGCTAACTGAAAATACGTGGAAGATTCATAAATTATGTCACCACACCATTTATTTTGTCCAAAAAGATGACAACTAACCAACCACGTTTTGTTTTTGTTTTTCTTTTTTTTTTATAATAAATTGAATAAATGAGACACTACATGAGCTATAATCAATAGTTTAAAATAACACATCAAAATTTTAAGCTATGTTCAAATGACGTATAGTGATAAAAATATTTATATCTGCATACATTTTAATGTAATAGTTAAGTTAATCTCATCTTGACTCAAGTCACTGGATGCCTGTCATATAACTGTTGCAAAAAACACAATTAACATTATCCATAAGACAATTCAAGATGTTGTTTTGTCTTTTATTAATCAACTAAATAACCGAAATATTATTTTTAGAATATTTTAAATGTAGTATCTTTTTTATGTATTATATGTGTTTTCAAAAACAATGACATGAATTCTAAATTCAGATTGACTTTTTTTCAATAACATGGAACCAAAAATAAAAAAAACATTGCAAGACTTCCGGTGACAAACACAAAAATGGACCCATGATGTTTGAAATGTTTCAATGAATTTAATAAAATATGATAAATTTTAAGCTTGGGTTACAATTGTATAATTAATCATAACTTTGAGTTTATGTTTCTAATTTGAACTTATAATAAAATATGATAAACTTTAAGCTTGGGTTACAATTGGATAATTAATCATAACTTTGAGTTTATGTTTCTAATTTGAACTTAAAAAACTTTTGGTTATTTAAAAATTGAATATGAAATCACTATAACTTTTAGGATTTTCAATTAATGTTGTTAGTGATACGATCATTTTGGATGTAGCTTTCTTAATGGTTTAACTTGCAAACCACAATAGAGTTAACTTGATCATTTAACAATCTGTATATATAATGCCAAATTAAAAACACAAAACCTGTATACAATTTGTTACACTACCCGAACCAGAAACTACATTAAACATCATTCATGTATTAAATAATACTACATTAAACATCAACCATATATCAAATAATAAAACATAATATCGAACATTAGAAGATCCTTACACAATAAACCACGATATTAACATTAAATTACTAAAAATACTAAAGACAATAACATAAACTATAAACAAACATGATACATCAAAACATAAAGAAGAACAGAAGCTTAATACCTTTAGTAATTTGGAGACACAAGGCTCTCAAAATAGACAGACCCTTGTAAGGCAGTCATGTACTTCCAAGGAAAGTAGTACCCAACTTGCATAGTTTTCATATCTAACATATAAATATCCCCACAAGTAGACATCAACAGCATTTCATCAGTAGACTCTACATACTCTACAAACCCGAGGAAACTCGATGGAACAACACCAATACAAGGCAGAACCCATAAGTTAATCCATTCTTCATATCCCAACTTACACAAACCAACTAAATACATATCATATTTATAACGCATAAAAATGTGAAGTTGCCCAGCAATACTGACCAAAGATCCATCAAAACCTCCTCCATAAAAATCACATGGTAATGGAACACTTGAAAATTGCTCTAGGTTAACATCAAAACGTAAAATTGACTGCACACAATCACCAGAACATGAATCAACAATGAAATATACACCATCTCCACACAATGTACCTAATGACCATTTTCCACCATGCTTAACAGACAGAATGTCCGTAATTTTCCTCCAGGAATGTAGTCGGGTAGAATAAATATAAACTGCCTCTGTGCCACGTCTTCTTATAACATGTATAACCTTGTACTCATTTGCAGAATCCACATAGAAAACAGTAGAATCAGAATCTTTTTTGAAGAAACCATGTGATTCACATGATGACAAAGTTGTACTTGCCTGTGTAAGAGGATTCCAAATTAAAATTTGAGAAGTCTCTTCCAGGCACACACATAACATTCCATCTAAACTCCCTAATATCATCAATTCATCTAGTCGGGTTTTGAATGGTTTAACAAACATCATTTTAGGACCACAAAAGCCCGTGCATGCATAAAACAATTTTTCAAGAGAACCACTGTGACAACCCGCACTAAACCAGGTATCCGTACGACTTAACTAATGATTAATTACTGCTTAATTACTGTGCTCGTTTGAACTAGCTGATGAACTGCTACTTGATATCTGATACATGTACTTACTTTCATCATACTTTACTTATCGTCACTACATTATTTACATGCTGAACTCTAGTGACAACCATGATGCACAAAAAGCACAGTAGCACAATAGCGGATAACCTATTGAACATGCTGATATAACCAGCATCAGGCAAACACTGCCTCTAAGGCCTGTATGAGCCAGAAATATTTTGCTACACCAGTGGTGAGTGTAGGGATATAAGGGTTGTAGAACTGCGTCTCTAGGGATAAGTCACAGTGATTGGATGTGCCTAAAACGTACTCAAAGTACAAAACTCAGC